>PVIA01011008.1:0-47627 GCA_004024845.1 Tonatia bakeri | reverse complement strand
AGATAAATACCATATGATTTCACCTTTAACAGGAACCTAAACAACAAAACAAAGAAAGAAGCAGGGTATAGTCAAAGACACTGCATTAGAGGTCAGGTGGAGAGTGACCAGAGGAGAGAGAAGAGGGATTTTGGGGGAGAGGGGGAGGGGTTTATAGGATTAAAGTTAAAGGACACATGGATAAAAGATGGGGGAGGGTGGTAACGGGAGGGAGGGAGGGAGGTGGGGTGGGAGGACTTGAATGGGAGTAGGGGGGTGAAAACTGTACTTGAACATTCATTTAAATAAAAAAAAGAAAAAAGAAAAAAAAAAGAGGGCATATTATCAAGATTTTGTTGCAATATCTTTCAAAACAGAAGTTGGTCTACTGCTTTTCCTTATCATAAGTCATAAATATTGTAGAAAGCTAAATTAGCATTCCTACGTTAAATGTATTGATATATGATTTAAGTATTCATGGGTAACCTTTGTAGTATACCATGACTATAAACTGTTAATAATATACATAATAATCTACTTTGTGAGAGATAAAAAAAATTCAAGTTCCTTAGCATAGCAAAAGACCATAACCTGAACCCTGTCAAGCTTTCCAATCCCATCTCTCACCAACTATCATAGTGATTAGAACTGCGATAACCAATTATTTGTTGGTACTAGAACCCACTGACTCTGTACATTTCTGTCCCTTGTGTACCTATTATATCTTCCTAGAAGAAAGTATCTTTTTTTCACATAACTCCTAATTGCTCTACAGACTCTGTCATCACTTCCTCTGAAAAGCTGCCCACCACTCCACCACACATTACAACTCCTCTGAATTACTCATTGTACTTCTGTGCACTTCTGTGTTTACCCCTGTTAACCTCACAGTCCACTGTATACAGATCCCTGACAGTCATGGGTTTATAATCTGAAAAGCTGGGCATTCACAAGCAAAATGCCCTCTTCCACTCAAATTTGGGACACTCAAGATATTTGCAGTTATATTTCAGTATTAATATGAAACATGTGCCACAAGACTGGTATGCAAGAGGAAATCTGCTATGGAGGGTCCCAGCTGAGAACCCAAAAGTTATTTATTGCCTAACAAAACTTGTTTCTTTTTCCTTGTTGCATCAGTGTTTCTGTGACCCACAGTAACATTTACTGTTTGTATCATCACCTAGTACTCTTACACATACAAACAAAATGCAAAAATACTCACTCTGTATGAGATGCACTTTATTATTCCAGTTCTCCATGCTCCCTTCATTAAGTTGTCTGTAACCTCTGAAGGAATTTAATAAATAATGGGTTTTGACTGCCCGCACCACTCCCACAAAAACAGGCTTGTTTTAGCCACTCACAAAAATGTTGTTTTATGAAACATGGTCCTTGAGAGAAATATAACTATGTATTAAGGCTGGAGATGAAAGTAAAGAAGCATTAATATTTAAGAATCTTTAAAGGTCTCATTGGGTCACTTAAGACTTTCACTTACATCTGAACTGTATCTCATTTGGTTAAACATGTGCTGTGGAATTTGGGATTGTTAAGGATTGATACTGCCTGGTAATTATTCATTTCACTATGATTTGTTTGCTTCACAGTGTCTGGCTCAAGTAAATTGTTCAGTAAACATCTGCCATATGGATAAAAAAAACTTTATTTCAAGAATGGTAAGGGAGATGAAAATTACAGTAACAAGGACAAATTGTTTTTCACTCATCTGACTGGGTGATAGTATTTGACTTCACAATATTTGGTAATACTGATCACTTTCCCTCCTTGAACATTTTCCTGTTTTCCATGATCCCACCCACACTGTTTGTTCCCTTCTGCTCATTCTGTCTCTTGGGGGCTCTTTTTCCTTGACTGTTTGTCCTTCAGGGCTCTGTCCCTCTGCTTATTCCTCACTCAGTACACCCTCCCATAAGGGATCTAATTCATTTCCAAGGCCTCAATTACCACCTACAAGGTAATACGGGACTTGTAAATCAGCTATCTTCTTAAACTAGACTTTCTTATCTATGGGCCTACTGGAAATCTCCACCTGGACATCCCACAGATGCCTGAAATACAATTATATCCAAAACTAAACTCGTTTTCTTCACTCTCAAGTAGGTTCCTCTTTTTGAGATCCCATGTCAGAGAACGGCCTCATCCTACCAACAGTAAAGGCAGCTTCCCACTACCTTCAGGGTTAAATGAAATGCTCAGGGTCTGGTCCCCATCTCTCCACAAAGTTTTGGGAAAATTAAAACAGAAACTGCACAGATCAAAGACATGTTAAAAGTCACTATCTATCTTCTCCTCTGTGTGACTTTCTCCGCTAAGTCTCTAGGCCAATGCAAAAGTCCAGGTCTCAATCACCTCCTGTGGGGAGGCCCCGCTCGCTCCTGGACCGCGGCGCAGGCGGGTCGAAATGGACCCAACACCACACCTACGCAGGGACTCCTGCCAGCCGGTCAGGAAAAGGGTCGTTCTAGTCCCTCCTGCACCCTGCGAACCCCCGCAACAACCTCCAGAGGGGCCGCTAAAAACCAATACCCACTTCTCTTCTCTCAACCTCAGAACTCTACTAAGTACCTGAGACCCTAAGGGTTCCTATATGAGGATAGGCGAGACCGCAGGGGAAGGTGGAGGCACCTGCTCCATATCCTTGCGCTACAGAGACCACCTCTTCCACTTCTCCCGGACCTTACCTGGGATCCGGAAATTGTTTGCAGCTCTGCAGCTGCGGCTTTCCAGAGGACTTGTCTACGAGCCAGGTTAACCCTGCACCCGAGAAAGAGCCGACAGGAAAGTGCAGCACAGTAGGACACACAGGAGGCCGCCATGTTGGTTGTGGAAAGCCAAGTGGAAAGGCGGAGAGGCGGGGCCTGGAAACTGCGCAGGCGCTAGTGCGTCGGCCCCGAGATCTAGATGCTCTAGCAAGAGGTTTGAAACAGGGGGCGGGTACAGTGGCCCAAGGTGGCTGATAGGGCGTGTGAGCCTGTGGGGCGTGTCTGACTCCGCCCTCTGGCCCTCATTGACACCCTGCTGGAGAAGTAGTGGGTCATGCATTCATCTTGGCCACTTTCCTCGTCTGCGCCTCTTGAGTTAAGTCGCTCTCCAGTTCCCCTGGTTACTGACTGACTTCCACGTGTCTCTTCAACCAGCCTTTCCTTCCCTTGACTACTGCCGTACCTTCTTCACCTGGCTTACCCTGGACAAGGGTACCTGCGCAGCCCTCCTGCACCTCCCTCTCCATTCTGCCTGCCCCACTCCGGGGCAATCGTCTCTTCCTCACACAAGGCTACCTGTCTGCTTTTCTATCACGGGTTTTCCCTCCTCTCTTCCTTTCCACATTTTTCAGGGTCCAGGGTCTCCACCGTCCTCCAGTAACTGCTAAACCACTAGCTTCCAAGCATTCATTATTGCTTTTTTAAAAATTCTATTTATTTTAGGGGGGCAAGGGAGGGAGAATGAAAGAGAGAAACATCCACGTGAGAAGGAAGCATCCATAGATTAGTGGCCTCTCTCATGTGCCTAAGTGGGAACCGAACCTTGCAGCCCAGGCATGTGCCCTGACTGAGAATCCAACAGGCGACCTTTTACTTGACAGAATGACGCCCAACCAACTGAGCCACACTGGCTAGGGTTCTTAGAATATTTTATAACTGTACAATGCTAACAGGATAAACCAAAAACCCCGTGTGGGCAAAATGCTGTCTTAGCTTATCTTTGCACATCACTCCCTGCAGTGTTAGTACTAAGCCTTACTTGAAACTCAGTCAGAACTAAATAAATACGTGTTAGAGATGAATATGCTTTGCTTTCTGAGACTTGTGTCCTTCTGACAGTAACTCCCAGGTTGTTTCACATGGGATACATGTTAAATGAAGTGGTAAAGAGCTCCGAAAGGATTTGTGAACATTTAGATTTGCAGGGTCAGTAAAATTAAAACACAAGCATACTCACAAAAAATCTGAGCTGTGTACAAAGTTTTCAAACAAATAAATGCCATGTACTATTACCATCATTTCTTAAAACACAGACCATTTGAACATTAAAAATATAGAATTAACATAATCTCAGAATAAAGAGCAGTACTTTAAATGGATGCATTTAGTTGTACAAAAAGCTTACTCTGTTGTTTTCTGTTATTGCCTTTTAGGCTAATGAAGCTTTTGCCAGGATTTGGCAGAAGTCCATGAACTAGCATTTGGGAACCAAACTTTATAGGTTATTAAAAATAGCTCCTATATATTGTAAAAAAAATAATTTAATTGTGGAAATTTAACCAGGTAAAAAATAATAAAATAAATATGTAAGACAGAATTTATACCATTTTTATTCAACTGGAAACTAAGATTTATTTAAATGATAAGTTAACAGGAGCAAGAAGTGGTTTGACAACCCTAGAAACAGATTTCTCAAGTGTGGGATGAACAGGTAGAGGAACCTGGCCATCATTCAGGAAACTGAACATATTAGCTCTGAGAAGATCAGTGACTGCACCTTCTAGCTCAGCAGGAGCCTTGAACAGGTTAGCAAGTGATCTCCTTCAAACTTAGCTCCCTTCCTCTGTTAGTTGCCCAGCGGAGATAATAATGCTGCATGTGCTCCTCCAGAAGCTCCATTTTGTCCAGGAACTCAAGGGGTTCAATTCTGCTGTACAAATCCATCATATTCATGGCAGATGCTGCTTCCCACCCATTCAAAGGGAACCATATTTTCTGAGGTTTCCACCCCCACCAGGTCACATTGTCATTTCCGCTGGTTTTCAGTCATGATCTGCCCAAACCAGTCATCCATGTCCATCTGTTTGTAGTTGTGAAAGTGGCAGTCCTCAAACTGTTGGCTGCCCACCCGATTAGGTTTGCAGACTACTCTGGAGTCTTGTAGACCAGCACACAATCAGTTATCACACATGTTGCAATTGTGTATTCATGTCACTTTTCTTTAGTTTCCCTTCTAGTTAAGATAAATCTTGAAGATCTGCTCCAATTAAGGCATATCTCTTTGAATCTGTGTGTCCATCAATTTAAAATGTGTCCTCTCAATGTAATTCTAAAATGGGTTTTGTTAGGAGAGGCTTGAATTTGATGGTGTACAGCTTTCTTGTGACTATCAATAGAAAGTCAATTTCAAAATATTTACTTGAGAGAAGATCTTGATTCTTAAATATTCAGAAGGTGGTATCCATCCCAGCCCCAGGTTTTAAAGTGTGACAATGATATTCTATCTTCTGTAGAAGTGCCTTTGTAAATTGACTGATGCCATGGACTTGAGCAAAATATCCTCTGTTAATTTCTGGGGGCTTTCTCTTTTAGGCAGACAGTCTCACAAGATGCTGGATGTAAGGGTCATCCCAGTAGCCAATGCTCACTGCAAACCTGTTGCATGTAGAAACATCTTCACAGGTGCTGGCACCCCTTCTTTATTTGTTTTGATCAAGGAAGAAGAATGGGAGTTGAAAATGGGCCTCCCCAGGTTTGTGGCTATGGTTGTGCAGGTTCTGGGGCTGTGGTACCCACTTGAGACATAGGAGCAAGGTTGACAGCCACGGGGGGAATGCTATACCATTTTTAAAATAAGTATGTTGGAACATATAAGAACTATGTAAGTACTGAAATTAGGTTAGGAACTGTGGAGGTTTTATTCTTTTTTTCCTCTAAAATTCATCTTACAGACTTTTATTGTATTACAGAAAAGCAAATGTGATACATTTCCCACTTCTAGGGGCAACACCTGGACTGCTGCATTAAATTTTCTGTGTAGCTTGAGTTTGGGAACAAATACACCATTATAGGTTGACATTGGGAACATAATTTGTAGACAGAGGGAATGATTAGAATCAGGAATGTGCTGATAAACATTTAAACAGATCTGTAATTTTACCAAACACCTACAGTTTAGATTCATTTCATTGTTCTCATAAACTGAGCACCTATTGTGGCATAAGCATCAAGCACCCTAGGTATCATGATCATCCAGCCCCTCATCAAGTCCCAAAAGTCCAATATGGTGGAGTCACATCTAATGTAAGGGTCTGGTTCTAAAGTCAGATTGTAAGGTAAACATAAGAAGAGACAAAATGTTGGGCTAACAGCAAGTGTTGCTAAGATATGAGATAGCAGGAACTATTAGATGCTGCTGGTGGGAATATATGTTGGCACAGCCCTCTTGAAATCAACCTAATCAATGATCTAAAGTTAAGATGAGTACACCCTACAATCCATCGATTATATTCCTAGGTATATACCCTGTAGAAATTTTTGCACAGTGTACATGGAGACATATAGAAGGCTTTTTATAACAGAAATTATCTACCTATTTGGTGAGAGGATGGACAGACAGGAGCACCATAAAGAAATGGCAATGAATGAACCACAATTTCTTGTGCGAATATGGATAAGTTTCATCAAGAGGAGGGAAAACAGTCACATATACTTACATAGCATGATTCCATTTACATAATGTTTAAAACCCAGCAAAACTAAACAAGACATTGTTTAAGGGTTTATTTATATGTAGTAAAACAATAAAGAAAAAGAATGAGAACCCCAAACTTCAGGATACTTAATATCCAGGGAGGAGGATATTTATATCTATGAGCAAGGCACACAGAAGCAGCATCAATCACCCTGCCAGTGCTGCTATCTTTAGATGACCAGTGAACACAGAGGTGCTTGTTTTATTGTTTGTTATTATGGAGTTCTTAAACAAATGTTACAGATACATATAACAGGAAGAGTTGGTTTTCATCTTCCATCTCACCCTGACTCCCACTGAAAGATGTAGGAAATTGTGGCTGTAGTATAAATTGGTACAATTGTTATTTCTTTTTCCTGTGTTTCTCATTTCTTATTTTCTCTTCTGTTCTTTATTATCTTTTATTCATCCCCTACTTGTAGAGGACTGGTTTGTTTCAGTCTGGCAAATGTGACTCAGCTCTGTATGGAAAACCTACAGAAGCGAAGTGGTGGGCAGGAGCCAGACCTTCAAACCAAGTTCTCCCGAGGGAATCAGACCTAGAAAATGCATTCTGACTGTTATGGCTTGCTCTTGCTAAAACTCCATCATCCTGGTCTAAAACAACAAATGTGTATTGTCTATCTTCAAGGTAATTTCCAAAGCCTATATGAATTCTCCCAAAGACAGAGCTAATCAGCTTGTTGCCATTCCCCTATGCATGTTATTTTCATTTCCTTGATTGTACCTAAAATGTAGACAACAATATTCTATGTAATAGATAATAAATCTTTCTCTGATGTAAGACCTGAGAAAACCAATAAAACCCTGTCTAGGCAAGGCTCTGGGAGCTCTCCTTTTGAGAGAGTAGCCGAGGCATTCACAGGTGCTCTCCCCTTGAGAGAGTAGTAGTGCTGTTCCCTTTTTCTCCACAGGATTGCTGTCTGCTGTGCATTCATTTTCTTTTTCAGCCACAACAGGCGGACTCTGCTGGCTGGAGTCTGCCACACTTACTCTCTGTCTCTCTCTTTTCTTTCCAGTTCAATAGCTTAAATGCTGAATGATGTCATCTCCATAAAATAGACATGCACGCGTGCGTGCACACACACACACACACACACACACACACACACATCCTTTAAAGGTTTCCTAGAAAACATCTCTGTATCTGCAGAGCTTTGTGGATCACTATAAAAAACCTTAGCCTAGAAAAAACAAAAAAGGCTTCATGGACTTCACAGGTAACTGAGATCCTCAGAGAAATTTGATCAAAGATGACCCAACACTGTGTGGTTCATGCAAAATGCCATAAATGTGGATTTAAAAAAAAATCAACAGTGTTATCTGAGCCCTGCCATAAACTCACTCTTTGACACTTAATGGTTCCTTTAGTTGATGGTAAAGCTTACCTTTCCATCAGTGTAAGGGTTCCAGGAGTGGGGGTTAGACCAGAGGTTCTCAAAAGTGTCATCACTGCAGTAGGGGCAGCAGCATTATCTGACTGAAGTGTGGGTTGAATTGTGTCCCCCCAAATATCATAATGCGACCTTATTTGGAATAAGGTCTTTACAGAAGTAATTGGGTTAAAATGAGGTCAGTAGGGCTGGTCCTAATTCAATATGACAATAGTACTTGTAATAAAAGGAAATTTGCATGTGGACACAGGCATGTACAGAGGGAAACAATGTAAAGACACAGAGAGAAGATGGACATCTACTAAGCCATGGACCACCTGAGGTCACCAGAAGCAAAGAAAGAGAGCTGGAACAAATTCTGCCTTACAAGCCTCAGGAGAAACCAACTCTATTGATAAGTTGATCAACCTTCCAGCCCTTAGAACTGTGAAACAATAAATTTATGTTGTTTAAGCCCTCTGGTTTACGGGATTTTTCTCATAGCAGTACTAGGAATACACCCAGTGTATTGGTTATAAAATGTACGCATTTGATACTCCTTCTCTCAATAGGTGGAGTCCCTTCCCTTAAGCATGAGCTGGATTTGTTGACCTGCCTCTGAAGAGTAGAATAAAGTGGAAGTCACGGTGTACACCTTTGAGTCCTAGTCACAAAAGGTACTGTGGCTCCCTGTTTACTCTCTCTTGAAGTGCCCACTCTGGGGGGATTCCGATATCCTATCACATGATAGCCCTATGCAGAGATCTGTCGAGTGAGAAATTAAGGCCTCTTGCTAACATCTCTGGAGGTGGACCTACAGGAAGTCTTCAAATGACTGCAGCTTCCATCAACATCTTGACTGTCACCTCATGAGAGATTCTGAGCCACAATTCCTGATCTGAGACTCCTGAGCCACAAAAGTGTGGGGGAATTTGTTATACTGCAATAGACAACTACTACACCTGGAAATTTGTTAGAGATGCAAATTCTTGGGTCCCAATCCAGACCTATTACATCTGCAGGTGAGGTCCAGCACAACGTTCTTTAAGTAATTCAGAATTGTCATTTTGTTTTGTTTTATTTTTTGAGTTTATAACCTGCTATTTCATGGTAGGTCAGATTGCATTACATTCAATCCAGTGGCAATGCCCTTTCAGTCCTGATAATATGTCAGATTCCTACACATCTTTTGTGTGTGGATGTATGTTAAAAATAGATAACGTAAAATTTACCATTTTAACTTTTTATAAGTATACAGTTCGGTGGCATTAAGAACATTCAGTGTTGTACAACCATTGCTGCCCTCCATCTCTAGAACTTGCTCATCTCCCCAAAGTGAAACTCTGAACACATTAAGCAAGAAGTCCCATTTTCCTTTCCGCCAGCCCCTGGTAATCACCATTCTACTTTGTCTTTGTGAATTTGACTATTATAGGAATCACATGTGAGTGGAATCATCAGTATTTGTCCTTTTTGTGCCTGGCTTATTTTACTTAGCATGTTTTCAAGGTTCATCCACATAATAGTAGCATGTATTAGAATTTCATTCATTTTTAAAGCTAAATAATTATCTCATTGTTGCTATGTCATTGTATGTATATACCACATTTTGTTTATCTATCCATCTGTCTAGAGATACATGATTTGTTTCCACATTTGGGATATTGTGAATAATGCTGCTATGGACATGGGTATACAAGTATCTGTTCAAGTCTCTGCATTCAATTCTTTTGGCTCTATACCTACAAGTGGCATTGCAGAATTCTTATTTTTATTGTGACAGGATTTTTAACTTAATCTACATAGGCAGGTGCCCACAGAAGATAACTTGAATGGAATTTAAATCTGCAACTTGAAAAGTCTTTAATTATCTATACCATTCCCAGCCAAATAACTGTATACATGGGACATGAAAAAGAGTAATGTAAGTTTCACTGGAGTTTGAAAATATTTATGAGAAGTAATTTTGGTGCGTAATTGCGATACATCAAGCTTCCATAATAGAAAGACTGAATCTGTCTCAGCCTACAAACTAAATCTATTCTCCCAAAATGCATATACCTTACCGTATTAATTGAATTTTAATAAATAACAAGTGGAATAAATATCTTCTTTGTTTTTTCCCCAGTATGGACCCAATCCATCTACATATGCTCTTTACCTGTGAGCTGTCAGTTGTGTATGCTGCGCAAGAGACAGCACTTAGGGAGCTGTCAGCCAGTGCAGTTATAATGCTTCAAGAATCATTTCTCCAGCCTTCAGTATCAAAAATAAAACAAATTTACATGGAACATAAAGATGAATTGAACACACCATTTGCTGTGCATTGAAATGACTTTAAACATGCACAAGTTCAGGAACAGTGTGCTTAGGGCCACTGTCTTCCTCACCATGTTTATAATTACTTTCCATGGATGCTGTCATTTAAAAAAATTGCATGTAGACAGTGAAAGTAGTTACTTCAATAGGGCAGTTGGATTATGAGTGGCTCCACTATTTGAAATAATAGTGTGCGGAAAATATTCTGTGACATTATAGCTGTTTCTTTCACCCACACCCTAAGCATGGATTTGAGCTCAGTACAGGACACCCAGTGATAGATGCTGAGTGGAAGTAAAGAAGATCTAGAAAAGGGAACTAAATGGTCAAAATTATAGACAATATAATCAATACACTAGATCTTTCAGAATGAAAAAAAAACATATAATGGAATGACAAAGAGCACAGCTAAAATAAACACAGGCTTAATGATCAAATTCCATAAACTAGACCCAAAGTGAACTTCTGGAGGCACAAAAGACACTATTTTAGAACAGAGAAAATACCACTTTACAGAGCAGGGAGGTAAACTATAAAGTGCTTTGCTCTTAAGAAGTTGATGCAGCCTGCAAACATAAGTAAGTAAAAAAAGAAAAAGATTGTGATACAGATCTGAAAAATTAGAAGTACTTTGAAGTGTAATTTTCATTCTTATTCTTTTGTGGATTTCCAGTGTCTCTATTAGAGAAAGAGTATGAATTTAGATGGACCATAGGGTACAAGTCTAAGAAATATAAAAGAGAATTATATAAATTCTAAATGCATATACATATAAACATACACATATAAAACAATAAAAATTTTTAAAAGAATTATATATTATTATATGGCATTAATTGAGTACCATTCTAAGTTTAATCTCATTTAATCATAGGAACCCTTTGAGGAAGACACTATTATTGGAAGCTGCAGGCATAGAGATGTTAAAAAATTTTCTAAGGTCCCACACTAGGAAGGGATGGAGCCAGGCAACAGGACTCAGGAGCACACACAGAATGCCCCTATTATGTCCAGTCTTACACAGGATTGCTAGTTAGGTAGGACTTCAGTCTCGTCTGTGTCTGTGGCATCTGCTCACTGCTACCATTTACTTCAGGAACCCAGGTCACTCGTATTCTTGCTTCAGCACCCAACCCCACTTAACTCTGTCTGCTGCTCTCGCTCAAAGGACATGAGGTTACATCTGTCTAGGTTACTTTTCAGAGGGCAAAAACTGCCTTTCAGATATGTTTTCTGTGGCCTGCACTGTGTGTGTGTGTATGTGTTAAATTTAAATATGAATGTGATAGGGGAGCCCGAGAGTTAAAGATTTTAGCTGTAGTTATTATAGTTGATAGGCTTACATGATTAATGCATGTGGAAAGCTGTTATTCCATGAACTGGAATACCTGACTCCAGGAGGTCGACCAGCAAATTCAACCTTTATGCTCCAGGGGGTCCACTAGTCTGGGAGATGGTATCTGAGCCATTGTGTTGCAAGAAAGGAAGTCTGTGATGCAGATAAGGAAATGTTGATCAGCAGATAAAGAAATGTTAGGGAAATTGCTGCTGGACTGCAGCACTTATCTAAATAACCCTTTCCCAAACCCCAGCCTACCCTTTTCTTCTTATTATCAAAAGGTCGACCTGAGATGAGATGTTAAGACAATTTTTAGAGTATATAACCTGTCATCTTCTCAGAACGCTGGCATCTGAATAAAGTGCCCATAAAAATTCAATCATTATCTGTATTTATAGGGTTTGGTAGTAAAAGGCAGCATGAACACCGATGTTCTGGTCTTAATGCTTTAGGTTGTTTACGCCTTCCCTTTATCACATCCCCACCACTCTTGGTGTCCTACTTCTGGCTGTTCCCACGTTTGTGTTAATCCAGGTTTCTATGGTGCCCACTCTGAGTGCTACAGTATGCATTAGACGAACGCTTTCTGATACAAACATGCACCCCCAACTATCCAGATCTTGCCTACTCAAAGATGGTTAGAGATGTTGGGGCTCTAGAACCAGAGAGATTCTTCCAGAAAGGCCAATCTGGAAACTGGAAATTTCGTGATTCGGTGACATGGATAAACCTACCTAACATCTCTGTTGATCTCACTGCCCAACTGGTAAGTGGAATTTTGATACTTTAGGAAACAAAGAACTTAATCTACACAAAGACTATTTTACCTTTGTCACCTAATATTTACTGATACATACTTTGCAAGGCTCTGTGATAGGACCCTTAGGTATAAAGGTGGTACCTGTCTTTCAGCAGCTTATAATCTTATGGGAGAAAAAGATATTTACACAAATACGATTATTATAGAAAGTCTGTGATATAGTCAGAAAAGAATAATAAAGTGATTTGGGAATTTGAAAAGGAAAAAAAAAATGTACTTCCTGCCAAATGGATCGAGATTTCCTAATGTTTTATAGAACTGCAAATCAAAATAAGGAAACCATTTAACTCATTTCTTTACATTATGCAGAACCACTTCTGAACTTAGTCTGAAAGCAATTAACCTACCACATTTTATAATACCTACAAAGTAGAATATTTTTATGTCAATTTATCAAATCAGGACTATTCTTAAACATTCTTAAATGACTCTTAAGCATTTGCATACCACCTTTCCTATTTTCACTGAAGAAACTTTCCTGGCCCATTTTCCAAGTGTTTTCTAAAATCAAGTGTCTTATCTGAAATCTGAAATTGTGTCCAATTTCATCAAGCATCTTACAGCTTAGTGTGTGATTAAACTATCTTATTTCTTTATGAATAAAGTTTGCTGTCATTAGATTGTAAACACCTGCATGGGGTTATTTTAACTTTAGATTCAAAGGAACATTTTACCTTGGGAAATACAGATTTCTGAAATAAGAATATCGGTTTTCAAATGAAGTTACATTCTCAATGACCTTTGAAATTTAGGAACATTTATATTTATATGGTAAATCCATGATTTCTTGCCATTTTATTTATATATCCAGCACTCTTTAAAAAAAATCTGCACTTGAAAATATATTTACTGATTTTTAGAGAGAGAGAGAGGAAGGAAGAGGGAGACAGAGAAACATTGACTGGTTGCCTCCCATACACACCCCAAATGGGGACTGAACCCCCACAACCTAGGTATGTGCCCTGACAGAGGGTGGAACCCACAACCTTTTGGTGTATGGGACGATGCTCCAACCAACTGAGCCACCTTCCAGGGCTTCAGTTCTCTTTAGATATAGGTTGCTTACCTCATGGCATACACTTGTCAAATATTCATATTCTTTATAACGTTTTATCTAATCAGAGCAATGTGTTTATGTCAGAATCAAGAGTTCAGTTTAAGAATTCAACTATTCATGAAGTTCATAAGTGGGAAGATAAAATTGATAGTATGAGTTACCATAACTTCCAAATTTGCAATACACATTTGGCCCATGTTGGGAAGAGAGAACATGTAAGAAAAAAATGGGAATTTAGTCTTCATCTTTGTTTTTGTTATGGGAGTAATCAGACTTACAGGTTCACACTTTCCTATCAGCAGGGCACAAACATTTGTTAGTAACACTGTATTCATTTGTCCTCAATTACAGATGGGATTTTCTTTTTTTAACCAGGTGTTAACTAACTTACAAAATGATTGAAAGGGAAGGTGGATCAAGCTGTCCTGAACTTGGGAGAGCAAATGTATGCCTCATGCTCTACCCATCTAACCCACTTAATCCAGTTATAAATGTAAGTCTCAGGTGAGTGTCTCTGATTGGCAGAAACTAAATCATATATGGAACTCTAGCTGCAAGGAAATCTTTAATCTTTCAGCATTAGCATTCAGGAGGGAAGTAATTTTTTTTCTGCTCTATTCCTATCAGTTTTCTGAGCAGTACCCATTACCTAGAAGCTGGGCCATAAATGTTTATTGAAAGAAAGAAATTAGAAGGGATGTTGAACAAGCTAATCCATGGTTTTTGCAACAAGCACTTAATAGGGATGTTGCTTTAAAGGGGGCTTAAGTGTCTAGCAGAAGCTTAGATGAGATAAATTTAAAGTCCTTTTCAAATCCCATGAGGGCAAGATCCATGTCTGTATTATTCATATTATGTTCCCAGTTCAACTGTGCCTGGCAGAATACTAGGCTATCAGTGAAAACTTGTTGGTTGCATGGATTACATAAAATGTAAGTTGTCTTTTTCCCCTATCTCTACCTTTCTTCAGTGGTCAAGATTCATATACTAATTGTTCTACAGTTTTTTTGATATTATATAGCTATTATATTTGATAATTGTGTCATTTGGTTTCCCTTTCCTAAGTTGAGAATGTGTACTAATGAGGATTTGTGGGGTTTTTTGCACATTCTTTCTATACTGACAGCTAAATTTATTTTGATGCTTAGTTAACTCAGTGTAAAGCTGGTCATTATACCAACAGCATAGTTGTCTAATAGGTTCATTTCTGCTTTTATTGCACAGAAAGTATTATTGATGAGTTTTGTCCTTGCAGAAGATGATTTCCTTCTAACCATAGAAAATAGCATGTTAGCTTTTAAAGTAAGGAAAATGCAAAATTATTAATCAGATAATAATGAATGTCATATCAGTTTTCCGAACAGCATGTTCTTGATGTGTCTTTATTTCCATGATTTGAGGTGAAGGGTAGTGAAGAGAACTGATAGTGTTTAGCAAATGCCTCCTTCTCTTGTTTCCATATTCATAATAGGTTTTTCTACCTTTTTTTATCCCTTATTTTTTAAACTCTGATCTTTTCTTTCCTAAAATAAAACATTGATATTTCATTTTCTGCACAAAATCTGTAGAAGCCTCAATTTTTTGAATTGAGGAAACCACTTATTTACCCTAAATATTTACATAAGATTTCATGAAATTCTCCTTATTTTATGTGCAGACCCAACATCTGCATGTTTCTATAAATGAATCATTGTAATGATTAATTGAAGCATCCAAAGTTCAGCATCTTTAGGAATTAAAGTGAATTTGTTGCACATTATATACAACTCCATGTTTTATTTTACAAATATGCACTATGTAGACTTGTTTTTTTTCCCAAAATGAAGCTTATAACCATATGTAGAACTTAATGTACACTGTATACTTATTCAATAATTTATGTTTTTCAAACTGTTTTTACAAGTTTTACCTTATTTGATTCTCATAACAATCTAATTAGATTTTAACCATACTAGAAACTATGTCAAGTTTGGATACACTGGCTTATATATTCTAAATACTAAAAGCACATATCTATTACACCATAAAAATAAAGCACTTCAAGGTAAAAATAAAACAATAAAAGCATGGCTTTGAAAACAGAATAACCTTTTAAATTTCTTAGGTGTTCTTAATTCCTTCACACATACACACACACATGCACAAACATACACACCATAAATAAAATTACCCTGAATAACATGAAACAAAGATCCCTTAATGATTTTTGAAATAATCTCAGCACCACAACCACTTATTTACCCTAAATATTTACATAAGATTTCATGAAATTCTCCTTTCACCAGGGCTCAAGCTTATTCTCCAAATTCCAAGTAACAGAGACTTCTGGTCAAGATGGAAGCAAAGGTAAACACACCTCACACCTTCACACAACTATAGCAAAAATTACAACCAGACTACAAAACAAATATCACCCAGAATTATCACAAAATTGAGCTGTATGGAAGTCTAAAAACCAGTGACTTAAAGAAGCCACATTCATCCAGATGGATATGAGGGGTGAGACATGGAGATGTGCAGAGAAGTGTGGAAAGGTGAGAAGACACAGAATGGACAGTCCCAACACCACATGTGGTGGATAAAAATTTGGAGGGATCCTTAGGGAGTGAGGGATCCAGGCCCCACCCCAGACCACACAGCCCAGGGTTCCAGCACTAGTAAGATAAGTCCATATAGATTCTGGCTGTGAAAACCAGTGGGGTTTGGGGTGGTGGAAGAAACTGTGGGATGAGACTACTCTTAAAGGGCTCTCAATGGACTTAGGACTCACGAAGACCCACTCCTCTAGGATTCAGAACCAGAGAAACAGCTGGAAGGGCACCAGTGGCATGTGGGAAGAAAGTGAAATGACTGGCAGCAGGGTGAGTGCTGAGAGACAACTACCTCCAAGGCAAAGCCCCAGAGGCTAGAGAATAGCATTGTCCCCTCTCTGAGACCTCCCCCACAGAAATCCATGGAGCAGTGACATGGGTTGCCACATCTGGGTGATTACCTAAACCTCCACCCCATACAACTTACAGGTAGACTTTTCTACAATAGGCCATGATACTAAGACAGAAAGTCAAAGCAGCTCTTCCTAATACACAGAAACAAACTCAGGAAGGCTGCCAAAGTGAAGAGACAAGGAAACATGGCCCAAATGAAAGAACAGAAAACTCCAGAAAAAGAATTAAACAAAATGGAGATAAGCAGCCTATCAGAGGAAGAGTTCATAACACTGGTTATCAGGATGCTCGAGGGACTCATTGGGTACTTCAACAGCATGAAAAAGACTCAGGCAAAAATGAAGGTTACAGTAAGTGAAATAAAGAAAACTCTGTCCTGGCTGGTGTGGCTCAGTGGACTGAGTGACGACCTGTGAACCAAAAAGACACAGGTTCGATTCCCAGTCAGGGCACATGCCTGGGTTTCAAGCCAGGTCCCTGGTAGGGGCAAACCCCCCTGGGAGGGTTTCTCTCCCTGTCTTATTCCCTCCCTTTCCCTTGCTTTAAAAATAGATAAATGACATTTTTTAAAAAAAGAGAGAAAGAAAAAGAAAAATCTACAGGGAATTAAGAGTGGAGAGGATGAAGCCGAGAATCAAATTAACAATTTGGAACACAAGGAAGAAAAAAACATTCAATGAAGAGAGCAAGAAGAACAAAAGAATTATAAAAAAAACAAGGATAGAATAAGAGGCCTCTGGGAAATCTTAACATACCAACATCTGAATCATAGGGGTGTCAAAAGGAGAAGAGGAAGAGCAAGAAATTGGAAACTTATTTAAGAAAACAATGAAAGAAAACTTCCCTAATTTGGTGAAAGAAATAGACATACAAGCCCAGGAACCACAGAGAGTTCCAAACAAGGTGGACCCAAAGAGGATCGCACTAAGGCACATCATAACTAAAAAGCCCAAAGTTACAGAAAAAGAGAGAATCTTAAAAGCAACAAGAGAAAAGGAGACAATAACCTACAAAGGAGTTCCCATCAGACTGTCAGCTGATTTCTCAAAAAAGAGCTTCCAGGGAAGAAGGGGCTGAAAAGAAGTATTCCAAGTCATGAAAAAAAAGGACCTATAACCTAGATTACTCTATGCAGCAAAGCTATCATTTAGAATGGAAGGGCAGATAAAGTGCTTCCCAGACAAGGTAAAGCTAAAGGAGTGCATCATCACCAAGCCATTATTACATGAACTGATAAAGAAAATTATATAAGAAAAAGAAGATAAAACTATGAACATTAAAATGGCAAGAAATTCACAACTCTGAATAATTGAATCTAATAACAAACTAAACAAATAAGCAAAACAGGTATAGAATTGTAGATGTGAAAATCATTTGGAGGATTATCAGTTGGAAGAGTGAATAGGGAGAATGGGGGGAAAGGTACAGGGAATAAAAAGCATAAATGGTAGATACAAAATAGACAGGGGGAAGTTAAGAACAGTATAGGAAATGGAGTAGCCAAAGAACTTATATGCATGACCCATAGACGTGAAGGAGGAAGGAATTGATGGAGGCAATGGGGGTACTGGGTAGAGGGGGCCAAAGGGGGAAAAGCTGGGACAACTGTAAAAGCAAAATCAATAAAATAGATTAAATAAATAAATCCCAAGTAAGAGTGACTAAAAATAAAGATTTACAAAAAATTGGCTAAGATAGCCCTTCTATCAAATTCTAGCCATTTTCCTCCATTGACTTTATACTCTCCACATAAACCTTTTCTTTTTTTAACTTTATGGGGATATCTGTATTTTTCCTTCTTTTGGGAAAATGAACATTACATAAAACTGGTCACCTCAAATATTGTAAGTTTACAGTTCAGTGGCATTAAATACATTCATATAGTTGTCCAACCATCACCACCATCTATGCCCAGAACTCTTCTCAAATTCTGAAAC
Organism: Tonatia bakeri; assembly: GCA_004024845.1. NCBI lineage: Eukaryota > Metazoa > Chordata > Mammalia > Chiroptera > Phyllostomidae > Tonatia > Tonatia bakeri. The sequence continues at coordinate 29,378 of PVIA01011008.1, read as the reverse complement.
TGAAACTCTAAACTCACCAAGCAATAACTCTCTATGCTTCTGACCATTCCAGGAACCAAATATAAGAAGAACTATATTACTATATTATGTGTCTTTTTGTGACTGGCTTATTTCACATAGTATAATATCCTCAAGGTTCATCCATGTTGTAGGATATGTCAGAATTTCCTTTCTTTTAAAGGCTGAATAATATTCTATTGTATGAATATACCATATATTGCTTATCCATTCATCTCTCGGTGGATACTTGGGCTGCTTCCACATTTTAACTATTGTAAATAATACTGCTATGTAGTTACTATTTGCATGGACTATCTTTTTCCATCTTTTCATTTTCAAGATATTTGTGTCTATGATCAAAAGTGAGTACTTTGTAGACAGCATATACGTGGGTCATGTTTTTAAAAATCTATTCTGCCAATCTCTGTCTTTTGAGTGAAGAGTACAATTCATTTATACTTAATTAGCGATAATTTGGACTTACTTCTCTCATTTTGCTATTTGTTTTCTCTGTGCCTTATTGCTTTTTTTGTCCCTTATTTCCCATATTATTATCTTTCTTGTGTTTTGTTTATATTTTTCCAGTAAAGTGATTTACTTCCCTTTACATTTCCTACGGTGTATATTCTATAGATATTTTCTTTGTGGTTACTCTGGAGATTACATTTAACATCCTAAAATTATAACACTCTAATTTTAAATTATACTAACTTAAATTCAGTAACATACAAAAGCTCTGCTCCTATACAGCTCCATCCCCACTCCCTTTTATTATTTCACAAAATTACATTTATATACATTATGTCCAAGACCATAAACTAATAATTTTTATGTATTAGTCTTTTAAATTATATAGAAAACAAAAATGTAGAATTACAAACTAAAGCTAAGAAAATGATAGCTTTTGGACTAATAATTTTTGAGGTATTAGTCTCTTAAATCATGTAGAAAACAAAAACTAGGATTACAAACTGCAGTTAAAATAGTACTAGCTTTTATAATTGCCTATGTATTGAATTCTTCATTGAATTCTTTATTTTTTCCTATGGCTTTAAGTTATTGTCTGCTATCCTTCATTTCAACCTATAGGACCCCTTTTAGCATTTTTTACAGGACATTTTTTTTATTTTTCAAAGTATATTTTATTGATTATGCTATTACAACCATCCCATTTTTTTCTCCTCTTTTTTCCCCTCCACCCTGTACCTGACCTCCCACCAGCATTTCCCCACCTTAGTGCATGCCCACGGGTTGTACATATAGGTTCTTTGGCTTTTCCATTTCCTATACTAATTTTAACTTCCCCTATCTATTTTGTACCTACCGTTTGTGCTTCTTATTCCCTGTACCTGTTCCTCCATTTGTCCCCCTCCACCTTCCCACTAATAAGCTTCCATGTGATCTCCATTTCTGTGATTCTGTTCCTGTTCTAGTTGTTATCTTAGGTGGTTTTTTTTGTTTTGTTTTTTTTAGGTTTAGTTGTTCATAGTTGTGAATTTCTTGTCATTTTACTGCTCATATTTTTGGTCATCTTGTTTTTCTTAGATAAGTGCATTTAATATTTCATATAATAAGGGCTTGGTGATGATGAACTACTTTAACTTGGCCTTATCTGTGAACCACTTTATCTACCCTTCCATTCTAAATGATAGTTTTTCTGGTTAGAGTAATTTTGGATATAGGTCCTTCCTTGCCTTTCATGACTTGGAATACTTCTATCCAGGCCCTTCTTGCCTGCAAGGCCTCTTTTGAGAAATCAGCTGCTACTCTTATGGAAACTCCTTTGTAGGTAACTGTCTCCTTTTCTCTTGCTACTTTCAATAATTCCTTCTTATCTTTAATCTTGTGTAATGTAATTATGATGTGCCTTGGTGTGTACTTCTTTGGGTCCAACTTCTTTGACTCTCTGAGCTTCCTGCACTTCCTGAAAGTCTATTCCATTTGCCAGATTAGGGAAGTTCTCCTTCATTATTTTTTCAAATAAATTTTCAATTTCTTGCTCTTCCTCTTCTCCTTCTGGCACCCCTATGATCTGGATGTTGGAACATTTAAAGTTGTCCCAGAGTTTCCTAAGCCTCTCCAAATTTTTTTCTTCATTCTGTCTGGTTGAATGTTTTTTTCTTCCTTCTGCTCCAAATCTTTGATTTAAGTCCCATTTGCCTTCCCTTCACTGTTGGTTCCTTGTATATTTTTCTTTATTTCACTTTGCATAGCCTTCACTTTTTTCTCTATTTTGTGACCATTCTCAGCCATTTCTGTCAGCATCCTGATTACCAGTGTTTAAAACTCTGCATCTGATGGGTTGGCTATCTCTTTGTCACTTAGGTGTATTTTTTGTCTAGAGCTCTGGTCTTGTTGGGAACCACCCTGCCTGGTTTCAGAAGCTGTAACCCCTGCCAAGGCTAAGGCTGAGGGAGTGACCTTAGACAGTAAGCCACCAAGGAGACAAGCTTATCTCCCTAGCAGGAGCGCCACTTCTTCTCCTTTTACTTCATCCATAACAGGTCCCCAGTGCTTGGCCGGTTAGCCAATGATGGGTAAGATTCCCCAAGGTGGGAATGACCTAAGACAGGCACGATCACATGGGAGGCCCCCAAGGAAGGACTTTGGGGGCTACAGCAAAACGGGGTGGTGGACCCTCACCCCTCGGCTTTGACAAAGCCTGAGTCCTCATTGTTTGTGAGAAATCTCCTAATCTCTTGGCTGCCTTACTTCCCTTGCTCCACCTAAGCCTGAAACAATGTCAGAGGGTGGTGCATCCCTGTGCTGGAAAGGGCAGATTCCCTGGGCAATCAGGTCTAAGAAAGAATATGTAAAATCCTGTGAAACCTGCTTTGTTAGAATGCTCTCAATTAAATGATAAGGGTCCAAGCAAGAAGTAAGTTTGTTCCTCAAAGTTTTACAGCTCTATAGCTATCTGACCCTTTCTCAAAATAGGCCCTGAGAGTTCTTTGCTATCCATTGTTTGATCCTTACTGCCTGACAATGATTAATGAGCTTTATCTGCATTCCTGTGCAAATGAACCCAATAAAGGCCATTGAGGAAAAGGCTCTTGGTCCTTCTCCCTTTGTGAGGGGAAATGTGAGAGATCGGCCACATTTCCTCCCCAAGCAGATCATGTCTCAGTAGACTTATTCTCATCTGTGGCAGACAGGGGAGCCCTGTGGGTGGAACCCCTTCCCCACAAGGTCTGTTCTTTCATTTGGGCCATATTTCTTTGTCTCAGTGCACCTGTTATGTTGTACAGGGCACAGTCTTAGGTATTCACCAGAGTGGGGCAACCAACATCACTGTATGTGGGAGAGGGGTTAGAGAAGGAACAATGCCTCTTGCTTGGCTCTCAGCTGGCTTTCAGTCACTATCCCCACTACCCACAAGCAAATTTGGGCCTTCAGTGCTGGGTGGGTTTGTGTGTGTTTTAGAACCCTTGGGTCTCTCCAGTGAACTCTCCTGCAAGGCTGGGAGTTTCTCCCACTGCTGCAACCTACACAGATTTTTACAAGCAGGGCTTTTGAGGCTTTGTTTTCTCATGCTGGAACCCTGGGTTGCATGGTCTGTCTTGTTCCCCAGTTGTTCCTTCCTTTCTATCTGCACGCAAATGTGGGCCTTCCCAGTCTGCTAGCTGCTGCCATGCCCGCTCAGTCTTCCAGCTACTGCCTTGCTGTGCGTCCTCTCTGCCCCAGCTGCCTGCCTCCTCCCCTCCTGTCAGTCCGGATGAGTGTTTCTTCTTTAAGTCCTTGGTTGATGGACTTTTATACAGTTCAATTTTCTGGCAGTTCTGGTTATTTTTTGTTTTTATATTTGTTGCTGTCCTTTTTTTGTTAGTGTGAGGGACCCAACTGTATCTACCTACTCCTCCATCTTGTCCGGAAGTCACTTTTGCAGGACAGTTCTAACATGGCAAACCTCCTCAGCTTTTGTTTATTTAGAAATGTCTTAATTTTCCCTTACTTTTGAAGGAGAGTCTTGCCAAGTATGAGACTTGGTGGACATTTTTTTCTGTATGCATTTTGAATATATTAGCCCACTCCCTTTGCTTCAAAGTTTCTGATGAGAAATCTACTGATTATTTTAATAAGAATCATTGTTTGTGAAGAGTCACTTCTCTCTTGCTACTTTCAAAAATTTCTCTTTGTCTTAATTATAATGTGTCTAAGTGTGAATATCATTGAGTTCATTTTGCTTGGAGTTTATCGAACCTCTTGGATGTTTATAATCCTGTCTTTTATCAAATTTGGGAAGTTACTGGCATTATCTCCTCAAATTATCTCTCTGTCTCTTTCTCCTTTCTTCCCCTTCTCTGATTCCTACATGCATATGTTGATCCGCTTTACGATATCTCTCTAGTTCCTTTGACTGTTCACATTTCTTCAATTTTTTTGTAGGGTAAATGGAGGCAATCTGGCTTCCTCACCCAGCTGTCTGGGCAACTAAGGGAAGCAGTTTCCCATAGCCTAGAGAATGGCTTGATAAATAAAGTTCTCATAGCCTTGAGACTGGGTTCCATAAACTGTTCCTATAGACTTGAGTGGGCTTGCATGAGTAGTATGAAGCTGTGTTGCATAATATCTGTTGGCATTCTTCTGGCTTTGTCTGTGTTCTAGTGTTTAAGGGGGTAGGGTGCTATGCTTAGTGCCACACTGAAGGACAGGAGACATGCAGGGACATGCAGGGGACATGAAGCTTGCAGTGAGCATGGATTGCCCACTCTTGAATAAAGGCATGTCAGACATCCCAATGACTCCATGGATATTCTGCCATATGCCCAAATTTCATGGACATGTCTGGCCTTGAATAGTCTCAACAAACTTTTTCTTTCCTTAGCTCAATATTATCAGTGGCCCCATTTTTAAGTTTACTGGTTCTTTCTTCTACTTTTTCAAAACTGCCTTTAAAACACTGTAGTGAAATTTGTATTTTAGTTATTGTAGTTTACAGTTCCAGGGTTTATCTTCCTTTTTCTTTGGGTTTTCTATCTCTTCTTTGTTATTTTCATTTTGCTTATGCATAATTTTCTTGATTCTCTCCATATCCTCCTTCAATTCTTTCAGCATCTTTAAAACAAGTGTTTTAAACTATTTGTTTAGGACTTCTCCAAGTGGTCTTTCTCAGGGACAGCTTTGTTCCCCCCCCTTCCACACACACACTTTCAGTGAGCCATAGTTTTCTGTTTCATTGTATGTCTTGCAAAGTTTTTTTGTTGAAAACTGGATATTTGAAACTAATAATGGTAGCTCTGGAAATCAGACTCTTTCTCCTCCCCAAATTTGCTAATTTTTGTATTTGTTGTTTTTTATTTTTTGATTGTTGTGGACTGTCCTTGGGTTGGGGACACAATCAGTCTATGGTGTAAACGTTAGTCCATCTCAGGTCTTTTCTGAGCCTGTGTATTTCCCTGGGCATGCATGATGACTTTCTAAATTCCTCCATATACATGTTTGTTTTTGAATATCCTAGACCTGAAATGCCTCACTTCCAAAAGAGAAAGAAAAGGAGACTGAGAGGGAAATAAAAACAAAAAAATTAAAAAGACATTGGCCCTTTTTTTAAAAAAAAATTACTTATTTTTAAAGGGAGGGGAAGGGAGGGAGAAAGAGAGGGAGAGAAACATCAGTGTGGGGCTGCCTCTCACGTGGCCCCCACTGGGGACCTGTGCTACAACCTGTGCATGTGCCCTGACTGGGAATCAAACCAGTGACCCTTTGATTCACAGTCCATGCTCAATCCACTAAGCTATGCCAGACAGGGTGACATTGGTCCTTTAAACCTATGAAAAAATTTTCAGCCTGAAGAGGAAAGGCTTATAATGGTGGAGGGAATGCAACAATGACTTTGTGTCACACCTTGTGTCTATACCTATGTGATCAGAAGTAGCAATCAGAGACCTGAGCACAGATCCCTGATATTTGGAAACAGGGACCTTATTATCCATCTTGGCTCCCTCAAGGTGTGGACAAGCTGCTTTTGAGACATGTGCACAGCTTCCTGTCATGGGGCCAGGGATGGAAGATGGGTAGTTACTACCATGAAACTGATGGAAATTATGTGCAATTTCGATCTTCCTCTGGAAGTTGCTAGCCTTCAATTGACTCCAGAGTTACAAAATTGTTATATCAGACAGATTCTGCCAGTGCAATTCTTTCTAGGTGGGGACATAGATTCCTATCACTTCCTATTCTGTCACCTTTCAAGAATCCCTTTTTTATAAGATAAAAGGGAGCGTATTTTTTTTTTGAAATAATCCTCTTTATTTTGTATTTAAGGACAATAAAAAATTTTCCTGTAGATTTTGGCAAATTTCTTAATAGCTTTTCCTTGCACCTGTTAAACATTTTAAATAAATGCTAAATAATATATTAATGAAAAAAAGACTGATGTTTTCTGCCAAAAGCAATATATTTTCCCATTAACATGTTAGCATATCAAGGAGCAGAATGTTTTGTTTACAAACAAAACCTGTTTTAATAAAGGCAGCCCCAGCCTTTTGGGAGTATCATCAATATTGAGTTTGTACTCTATGCCAAAGATTTTTAACATTGGATACATGTTGAAAAAACACTGATTCCAGGCGCAGAAATTCTGATTGAATGGTCAGAGGTATTGAATGAACTGGGTTTTGGTAGTTCTAAACATTCCCCAGGTGATTCTAATGAGCATGGGTATCTCTGCTCTAAGCCTTCTTTCTCTCATGGCAATGAACATGCTATCAAAATATGATTGCTCAGACATTTCTCTTCTAGGACAGAGCTCATGATTTTTGAGTGAGCATTTATCCTCGCTTTACAATTCCAGACATATTGTCTAACAGTCCTGCACATATTGGACATTGTTGGGGCTTGGCCAGATTCAACTGGATCACTTTTATTTTTATGCATCCCTCCCCTGGTTTCTGTATGCTTTTGCTTCTGTACCACACCTGTGTCTTTCTTTGGAGGTCTACTCAAGGGTCTGAGGCCACTGTGGGCACAGTTCAGAAAGCAGTAAATGCCTAGGAGTTCAGGTCTCCTCACAGAGGCCCGTAGCCAATAGCTGACTGGTACAGCCAATGAAAGCCCATCTCCCTTGCCTCCAGTTGGGATAAACTGAGGAAAAACGAAATAATCTAGTTCTCATGCCAGGTCAGGTTAGTTCTTCTCTCCAATGAACTTTGCCTGAGATCATACCCTTGTTTCCCTTTTCCCTTTCCTTGTTTTGCTCCTCCCGTCCTGTATTGATTTCTCCTGCAAGCACTTCTGAAAAAATAATTTGCACACCTGTCTTTGTGTCAGGATCTACTTCTGGGGAACCCAAACTGGTCCATGGCTCCATAGTAGACCCACTGAGTAAGTACCCCTAGAACTCAGTTAGTTAAGGGAGGAAAGAGAAAATAATAAAGAATGAAACTTTAACTGGAAACAAACATTCAGAAGTCAACAAAGAGGACTTTGTATTTTTAATCTTCATTTGAAAGTTAAAAGATTACTTTTCTGTGTTTTCTAAAATACTGCACAGGGATATCATGCCATGGCTCCTGACGTTTCCATCTATTAGGGAACAACACCGACATCAGAATGTTTTCATTTACTTGATTATCAGTATCAAACTTGCAGGATAAGTACATATATTCTAACAGCATGACTTAACAAGGCAGACTTTTTCAAACTACACTCAATAATTAAGTTCTTCAGTTACTGGGGTGGACTTTGATAAAGAAGGTAGTTACTAAGAAAGGCTCCTTGTGGCTAACTGGGATCAAATTAAAAAAAAAATAAACAAAGAAGAGCCAAGCAGCCATTTCTATGTTCATGCAAATTGCACTTCAGGAAGAAGTCTACACTGATCTACCTGCCTCTACACTGAACTGCCTGCCTGCACTAAATTTCTGCCATCTGAGCCATGCCTTATAAAAACATTCCTCAATGACTGAAGCTGTCTCCACTCTGAGTTGTGCAGCTATATCCCCATCAGCATCTTCACTGACCAGTCACAGCAATTAATTTCTGACCAATCAGGACAGTACCTTTCGGACCTATCAAATTTCAAGGATTTAGAGTTTTTATTTGAATGAGGATGGACTAATCAGTGTAGGGTGGGGATTTGCATCTATATAAGCCAGCTTTACTCTGGCTTCAGGAGGGCATTTTCCCTTGAAGACTGCATTTCCCAAGGTTGAAACTCTGAAGTCATTTTGGAAGCAGGTTGGTGCTGGAGGAGAAAGGCAAACTGGCACAGAATGACGCAGAGCAGAGCAAGGCTGCCTGGTTGAAGAGGGACCTGGCCCCAGGGCTGCCTCACAGCTGCAATCATGATTGGGTTCCATAACTGTGCTGCATTACAATTGAGCTGTTTTGCACTGAATAAAGTTTCCTTCTTCACTGCACCCCAAATTGGGGATTTTTGTTGGTATTGATGGCACCAACAACTATCGCTTGTCATTGACATGAAACAAATTATGATAGGCCCATTCAGGGACATAATGACATGTAAAGTCAGAGGAGACAGGGGTTTTCCTCCATTCTCACAAAGGATTACTTTTAAGTAAGCCATGGTAGTTCAAGAGTCATTCTTGGGCCACTTGCAGTCAGAAAGGCATAGTGGGTTTGTTCTAAATTCTGATACACAAGGATCCAGAAAGCACTACTATAAGAGTTGCACATTTTTTTTTAGGTGGAAAACTTGGAAAGAAAAGAGCTGTCATCCATTCCTTCCACCAAGAATGTACTTCCTTCTAAGGAATCGCAGTTGTGTGGATGCAGGTAGACATTTTACACTGGGACAAGTTATTACAGCACTTTTACCTGCACGTTCCAAGTTAGTCGGACGTCAGCCCTTTCAGCAGAACCTGCCTTAGGCACTTAACCTTTTGTGGCTCAGGTGTGTCAAGACAAAAAAATATGGCCCAAATGGAAGAACAGATCAAAGCTCCAGAAAAAATACAACTAAGCAATGAAGAGATAGCCAACCTATCAGATGCACAGTTCAAAGCACTGGTGATCAGGATGCTCACAGAATTGGTTGAATTTGGTCACAAATTAGATGAAAAAATGAAGGCTAAACTAAGTGAAATGAAGGAAAATGCACAGGGATCCAACAGTGATGAGAAGGAAACTGGAACTCAGATCAATGGTGTGGACCAGAAGGAAGAAAGGAACATCCAACCAGAAAAGAATGAAGAAACAAGAATTCAAAAATTAAGGAGAGGCTTAGGAACCTCCAGGACATCTTTAAATGTTCCAACATCCAAATTATAGGGGTACCAGAATGAGAAGAGGAAGAGCAAGAAATAAAAAACTAATTTGAACAAATAATAAAGGAGAACTTCCTCAATCTGGCAAAGGAAATAGACTTCCAGGAAGTCCAGGAACATCAGAGAGTCCCAAAGAGATAGGACCCAAGAAAGCACAAACCAAGGCACATCATAATTACATTACCCAAGATGAAAGATAAGGAGAGCATCTTAAAAGCAGCAAGAGAGAAGGAGACAGTTACTTACAAAGGAGTTTCCATAAGACTGTCAGTTGACTTCTCAAAAGAGGCCTTGCAGGCAAGAAGGGACTGGAAATAAGTATTCCAAGTCATGAAAGGTAAGAACCTATGTCGAAGATTGCTCTATCCAGCAAAGCTTTCATTCAGAATGGAAGGACAGATAAAGTGCTTCTCAGATAAGGTCAAGTTAAAGGAGTTCATCATCACCAAGCCCTTATTTTATGAGATGTTAAAGGGGCTTATCTAAGAAAAAGAAGATAAAAAACATGTATAGTAAAATGACAACAAACTTACAGTTATTAACAACCACACCTAAAACAAAAACAAACTATGCAAACAACTGGGACAGAAATAGAACCACAGAAATAGAGATCATATGGAGACTTATCAGCAGGGGATTGGGAGGGGAGAGAGGGGGAAAAGGTACAGAGAATAAGTAGCATAAACGGTAGGTAGAAAATAGACAGGGGGAGGTTAAGAATAGTATAGGAAATGTAGAAGCCAAAGAACTTATATGTATGACCCATGGACATGAACTAAAGCAGGGCAGGGGGATGTGGGTGGGAGGGGCTGTGCAGGGCAGAGGGGAATAAAGCGGGGAAAATAGGAGAACTGTAATAGCATAATCAATAAAATATATTATTAAAAAAAGAGTTGCATGTTTTTACACTTAAGAGTACAACCTCAGCAAAGAAGCAAATGCTAGATTGTTAAAAGTGACCTTTTCTTTCTTTTAATTTTATTTTAATCATTGTTCAAGTACAGTTTTCTCCCCTTTACTCCCAATCCAGCCCACCCACCCCTCCCTCCCAACTTCCCTCCCATTACCACCCTCCCCCTAGTTTTTGTCCATGTGTCTTTTAACTTTGTTCCTGTAAACCCTTCCCCTTTCCCCCTGAAACTCCCTCTTCTCTCTCCTCTGGTCAGAAACTGACCTTTTCTTAAGTTGTATCTCTAGTGCAAAATTGAGGCTAATAGTAGCGTGAAGGCAGTTCTTTTCTGGACACACAAATTATGGATTGGATAAGAGGCTTCATTTTTCAGAACTGTCAGTTTGATGCCTTTCTCAATAATTAGATTTACTCAAGAATTTTACAGAGAAAAAAAGAGAGAAATTAAGGAAAATGTCCAGATGTCATATGTTAAACATGTTTTATTGAGACAATAAACAAATAACATCAAGTGCTAAATTTTTAATTAAAATATGATTTACAGTGTTACTATACACCACAAGAAGCATTCTTATTGGTGGGAAATAAGATTGCATTGCTTGTATCCTCAGGATACTCGAATGTCCCATTTGACTTTGTGGCCTTTTCTGTCAGTACTGTGCTCTTATAATGTCTTTTCCATGCCCATGAGCATGAAAATTTTCAACACTTTAAAACACAATGGCAATATCAAGCATCGCATTTCATTGCTGGCTACATCACTACATAGAAGTATGTTATGTTTTCTCGTCTTCTGCTCAGAAAAATATAAGTATTGCATTTCTGTCAATTCATTGATTGAAGAGCTTCTGCCTCAGAATGTTGACAGCTGTTTCAGATGTTTATAAAATCACTTTGCTAACAGCTGAAAATGGATTGGCTAAAGAAGATTTGGAACCATGTAATTAGCATTCATCATATGCACACATTTCCTTTGAAAAACCTCTTCAACCCAAAAGTTGACTATCAGGAGGCTGATAATTCTTGTTACGTCTCAAACCAGGCATTGCTAATGTTTAATTCTCCATTAGCTAATTCAAAATGGAGCATATTAATATAGTTACCATTTAATAAGTTATTCATATATGCTTTCTGTAGCTAATTTACTTTAGTTTTTGTCCTTTAATCAACAGACAAATAGTTACGTGGGAATGGTGGACTATTGTTTAATGATACAATGCATTAATAATTCCCTTGTACTTGATGAGATGTAATTCTCAAATATAAAGTGGAAATAAATCCAGTAATCTAACTAATTATCTTTATGGACTTAAAAATATTGTTTGCAAGAAACAAAATGTACATGTATTGTAGTCACCATTGTGTTCAGAAGTGCATTAAAATCCTTGAAGTAAACACCAGAATGTTAACAGTAGGTGCTTAGTGTCATGTGACTGTGGGAACTTTTTTCCTCTTCCTATATATTGTAAATGTTTTATTTGAACATGTAATTCTTATATAATTGAAAAATATAACTTTACATTAAAAATGCTTTGACTACTTAAAGGATGCTATAAGTGTACCTCCAAAGTCAACTGGGATCACTAGTCTTATGTATGTTGAAATCTTCAATTTAAAGAGAACTTCCCAGGAACTAGGTTGTTATGAATAGATGAATAGATACTACTGTGTGTATAGCATGAACATTGCAGTGACAACAAAAGGATCTTCAATTTTTCCTCATGTTGTTTTATAGATTTATTTAATTAAATAGACCATCCAATTAGTTTTGAGTAATATAGTGAACACATTTGTCTGGTTCCTGATGTTAGTCAGATTCACTTTATATTTTCAGAATTGTTCACTATTGATTTCTTATAAATATTGTTTAAAACATTTAAGGAAAATTTATTTTATTAAGCACTTTTAATAAATAGATACAGAATATTTTTACTATTTTATATCCATTAAAAATAAAATTATCACAAGTTATTTTACTTTTATTTTTTTGTTTATTAACAATGTTTTTAGTTTTCTAATGCTATCTCTTGCAGCTGTTCAAGGCCCAGCAGGTTCACTTGGGATTCGGGCAGACAGAATAAAATGTGCAGAGCTGTGGGGATACCTGATATGCCTTTACTCAAGGGTGGGGCGATCTACCCACACTGCAAGCTGCATGTCACACCGGCAGGGAGTCCCAACTCCCTCATATACTAAGTGCACACAAAGCCAGTAGGATGCCAAGATATATAAGAAAGCATGATTCTGTGCATGTGGGCCCATTCTTAAGGCTATAGGAATACCACTTACCTTAGTTGCCCAGACATCTCCGTGAGGAAGCCTGACTGTTCCTATTTCCCCTACATGCTGCTAAGTTAAAATGGAATCATTAGGGTGTGGGCTAGTCCAATATGTCTGGTGTCCATACAAGAAAAGTGACTAGAACAAAGGTTTGTGGGGAGAGGGAAGATGGCAGCGTGGTAGGAGGGAGCAGATTCCACTTCCTCCTATACATGGGAGAAAAACCTAGCCGATCTACGGAGGAACAGAGCAAACAGTCAACAGTACCACAGCATATATGAAAATAGGAGATCAAAGATTGTGGTGGGCATTGAAAAACCAGACAGTAAGGAGAGTCCTTCAGGACTATAAGGGCCCAAGGATCAACATGGGGACCAGGGATGCTACAGCCCCAGGCCTGGTGTTCGCTGGGTCTCCCACAGGGCTCTTGGGAGAGAGCTGGGTCAACTGCTCCCTCTCCCGCCAAACAAGAATTGAGCAGCACTGGGGGAGGCCTGGTTGCTTGAAGGTGCAGAGAGAGGAGTGAGGACTGAGTGGCAAACACACAGATGCTGTGAGCACCCACGCACAGCCCTGGGAAGAGTGCACGCCGGAGCCTATGTGACCAAGGGCAGCCTGGCCTTCAGCCCATGCCTGCAACCCAGGGAGAGTGTGTTTTGTGGAAGACCTGGAGCCCACACCTGTAAACCTGGGGGAAGCTTGCGCTCCGCATGAGCCCAGGAGACCACAACCATGAACCCGGGGGAAGTGTGCTTAGGAGGTCCCGGATCCCACACCCAGGGCCCTGCAGAGAGACGCCAGACTGGCACTGGGGAGAGTGCCTGACTGAGTGCTGAACAGGAAGGGAGAAGCGAAACCAATAGCCCCTCAGCCTGCTGCAACCAACAAGACCAGAAAAACCAGTTTGGCCAGTTTGAAACCAAGAAGAGGTTTTTTTGTTTGTTTGATTTTGTTTTTTTTTTTTAAGTAATTTTTTATTTTTAAATTTTTATTAGTTTTATATCTCTCAATTCCTTTTGCTTCTCTTTCCTTCTTTCTAGTTTTATTCCTTCTTCCTTTCTTTCCAATTTTATCTCTTCTTCCTTCCTTCTTCTGCTTTTTTCTTTTTTTTAAATACCCACGAGTGAGACAAAACAAACAAACAAAACAAACAAACAAACAAAACAGGAACTGTGGAAAGACCAGAGTTGGACCCAAAGAGGGGGCATCCCAACAGCTGAGAAAGTGAGACAAATTTCACTTTGCTATTACAGAGAACCTGCAAGTTATTGCATATTTGTTTTATTATTTTTCATTATTCTTACATCTTTTATTTTAATGGTAATTTTGTATTTCTCTTCTTTCTGTATAGTTTTCTTTGCTTGGCTGGTTATATTGTATTGTTTGACAGGTTTCCCCTGTTATCTCATTCATAGTGTATTGCTAATATACTGTCCTTCACTTTTTTGTGTTCCATTAGTACACTACTCAAAGTTCTATACTCCCTATTCTTGTTATCTAGATCTCATAGATTCTTTCATATGATTGTTGCTCTAATACTACTGTAAATAATAGCTATTCCATACAATTGTAAATACCATAACTCCCCCCCCCCAGATCTTAGCCCATTTCATAGTTTACTGAAATCTCTTACTGTAGTGTTTAACTCTATTCTATCACACACTACACCTATTGCCTACCCTTTACTCTCACCTTACCTCAGCATCTGACCTCCCACAACCTCACTGCTTTCTAGATCCAACTCACAATCCTTTCCTCCCCAACCAGCATCTTATCTTCTTTCCATTCTTTTTAAAAAGTGGCTAGTTGGGTGAAATATCACACTTAACACTATACATAGCCAAAGGATCTCCTATTTCTTCTCTACTGGATGCTACTGTAAGTATCATAGAATACTCTCCTGCTGCCTTAAACCATTTTGTCTTACTTTTCTAACTGATCACAAAAAAGAGTAGGTGGAAGCTGTGAACACCAGGATACCTGATGGAGACTGCACCACTGAGTCTCACAGGTATTCTACCATAGAAGTTCACACCATAAACCCAAGAAACCAGTAGAGATCAATTTAAGAAGCAGAGGCTAACAAGAAGAGTCTGAAAAAACAATGGGAAGACAAAGAAACAATCCCCAAATGAAGGGAAAGGAGGAAGGCTCAGAAAGAATGCTAAATGAAATAGAGGCAACTAAACTATCAGATATTGAGTTCAAAGAAATGATTATCAGGAAGCTCAATGAGCTCACAATGAGCTACCAGAAACACAGGGAAACTACAATGAACTCACTGCAAACTATATCAACATGAAAAATGAAATAGAAACTATCAACAAGGGCCAAGAGGAAATGAAGAATACAATTTCTGAACTGAAGAACAGAGTAGAAGAAATAAAAAGCAGAATTGATGAAGCAGAAGATTGGATCAGCAAATTGGAAGACAAAGTAGAAAAAAACACCCAGAAAGAGCAAGAAAAGGAAAAGAGACTCAGAAAGAATGAAGAGGGATTAAGAGAAATGCAAGACAATAAGAAACATAATAATATCCATATAATAGGGATACCAGAAGGAGAAGAAGATGAGCAAGGGATAGAAAACCTACTTGACAAAGTAATGATGGAAAACATTCCTAATTTGATGAAAGAAAAAGTCCCACAAATCCAAGAAACACAGAGAGTCCCAATCAAGAAGAACTCAAAGAGGCCCACCTCAAGACACATAATTCAAATGGCAAAATTTCAAGACAAAGAGAGAATCTTAAAGGCAGCAGAGAGAAACAGGAAATAACATACAAGGGATCCCCAATAAGGTTAGCTGCTGACTTCTCAATGGAAATGCTCCAAGACAGAAGAGAATGGCAAGAAATATTCCAATAATGAGAACCAGAGGTCTGCAACCAAGGCTACTTTATCCAGCAAGGCTCTCAATCAGGATTGATGGCCAAATTAAAAGCTTCCCAGACAAAAGAAGTCTAAAAGAATACACCTCCACCAAACTAGCTCTGCAAGAGATGCTAAAGGGACTGCTTTAAAGAAAGGAAGGAAAATCGAGAGAGAGAGAGAGAGGAACACAGGTACAAAAATGGCAATGAATAAGTACCTAACAATAATAACCTTAAATGTAAATGGATTGAATGCTCCAATCAAAAGACATAGAATAGCTGAATGGATAAGAAAGCATGAACCACACATATGCTGCCTACAAGAGACCCACCTCAGGACAAAAGATCTACACAGACTGAAACTAAAAGGCTGGAAACTAATTTTCCAAGCAAAGGGACAGGAAAAAAAAAGCTGAGGTAGCAATACTCATGTCAGACAAAATAGACTTTTTAAAAAGGGCCATAAAGAGAGACCTAGAAGTTCACTTCATAATATTCAAGGGAAGAATCCATCAAGAAGACATAAACATTGTAAATATATATGCACCCAACATAGGAGCACCCAAATACATAAAGAAAATCTTGGAAGACTTCAAGAAAGATGTTGACAGCAACAAAATTGTAGTAGGGGATTTTAACACCCACTGTCAAAAATGGACAGATCTTCCAAACAAAATATCAACAAAGATATTGTGGCATTGAACAATGCCCTAGATGAAATGGACTTAAATATTATATATAGATCCCTCCATCCCAAAGAAGCTAAATACACATTCTTTTCAAATGCACATGGAACATTTCAAAGATAGACCACATGATAGTACACAAAACAAGCCTCAACAAATTCAAGAAAATTGAAATCCTATCAAACATCTTGGAACACAAGGGACTGAAACTAGAAGCCAACCCCAAGAAAAGAATCCCCAAAACACTCAAAATCATGGAGATTGAATAGCATGCTACTAAATGATGAATGGGTCAAGAATGAAATTAGGGAAGAAACCAAAAAGTTTCTGGAAACAAACAAAAATCAACTCACAATAACCCAAAACTTATGGGACACAGAAAGGCAGTCCTGAGAGGGAAGTTCATAGTGATACAGGACTACCAAAAATATATAGAAACATTTCAAACAAACACCCTAACCCTACACCAACAAGAACTCAAAGAACAACAATAAAGCCAGCCAGCCAGGAAGGAAGGAAGGAAGGAAGGAAAGAAGAAAGGAAGGAAGAAAGGAAGGAAGACAGGAAGACAGGAAGGAAATAACCAATATTAGAGCAGAATTAAATGACATAAGACTAAAAGCACAATTCTAAGGATCAATTAATCCAGGAGCTGATTATTTCAAAAGCTAAACAAAATTGTCAAGCCTTTAAGCAGACTCATCAAGAGAAAAGGAGAGAAGACCCAAATAAACACAATCAGAAAGGAAAGAGGAGAGATTACAACTGATACTGCAGAAATACAAAGGATTGTATGAAATTACTATGAAGAACTGTATGCCAAGAAATTGGAAAACCTAGGTGAAATGGTCAAATTTCTAGAACAATATAATCTTTCAAAACTCAGTGAAGAAGAAGCAGAAAGCCAGAATAGACCAATAACAGCAGATGAAATTGAAGCAGTAATTAAAAAGCTTCTGACACACAAAGCCCCAGACCAGATGGTGTCACAGGGGAATTCTACAAAGCATTTAAGGAAGAGCTGACCCCTATCTTTCACAGGCTATATGAAAAATTCCAAAATGATGGAACACTCCCAAACTCTTTTTATGAAGCCAACACCATCCTAATCCCAAAACCAGATAAAGACACAACAAAGAAAGAAAATTTCAGGCCAATATCGCTGATGAACATGGATGTTAAAATCCTCAAAAAAATATTGGCAAACCACATCTAGCAATATGTCAAAAAGATCATACACCATGACCAAGTGGGATTCATCCCAGGGATGCAAGGATGGTACAATATTCACAAATCAGTAAATGTAATACATCACATAAACAAAAGCAAAGACAAAAATCACATGATCATATCAATAGATGCAGAAAAGCATCTGATAAGGTACAGCACCCATTTATGATAAAAACACTCAGCAAAGTGGGAATAGAGGGAGCATTCCTCAACATAATAAAGGCCATATATGAGAGACCTACAGCCAACATCATACTCAATGGGCAAAAACTAAAATCTTTTCCACTAAGATCAGGAACAAGACAAGGTTGTCCACTTTCACCACTTCTATTCAACATAGTATTGGAAGTTTTAGTCACAGTGATAAGACAAGGAAAGGAAATAAAAGGTATCCAAATTGGAAAGGATGGAACAAAACTGTCATTGTTTGCAGATGACATGATAGTGTACATAGAAAATCCTATAGACTCAGCCAAAAAATTGCTCAACCAAATGAATAAATTTGGCAAAACAGCCAGATACAAAGTCAATATCCAGAAATCAAAGGCATTTTTGTATACCAACAATGAAACAGCAGAAGCAGAAATCAAGAAAAAAATCCCATTCGATATAGCAAAAAGAAAAATAAAAAACCTAGGAATAAACCTAACCAAAGAGGTAAAAGACCTGTATGCAGAAAACTACACAACACTGAAGAGAGAAATCAAGGAAGACACAAACAAATGGAAACATATACTGTGTTCATGGATCTGAAGAATTAACATCATCAAAATGTCCATACTACCCAAAGCAATTTACAGATTCAATGCTATACCTATTAAAATACAATGACATGTTTCCCAGACATAGAACAAACACTTCAAAAATTTATATGGAACCATAAACAAGCCCGAATAGCTTCTGCAATTTTGAGAAAGAAGAGCAAAATAGGAGGGATCACAATACCTGATGCTAAACTGTATTACAAGGCCACTGTAATCAAAACAGCTGGGTACTGGCATAAAAACAGGCACATGGACCAATGAAACAGAACAGAGAGCCTAGAAATAAACCCAAGTATCTATGGTCAATTAATATTTGACAAAGGGGGCAGGAACATAGAATGGAATAAAAATAGTTTCTTCAACAAATGGTGTTGGGAGAACTGGACAGCTAAGTGCAAAAAAAATGAAACTCAAGCACCAACTTACACCATACACAAAAATAAATTCAAGGTCAATAAAAGATTTAAATATAAACTGTGACACCGTTAAAATCCCAGAGGAGAACATAGGCGTGAAAATTGCAGATATTTCATGCAGCAACATTTTTACTGATATGTCCTCTAGAGCAAGGGACATAAAGGAAAGAATAAACAAATGAGATCTCATCAAAATAAAAAGCTTCTGCATGGCTAAAGAAAACAGTATTAAAATAAAAGGAGAACCAACCGTATGGGAAAACATATTTGCCAATGGTACCTCAGACAAGGGCTTAATCTCCAAAATATATAAAGAACTTACACAGCTCCACTTGAAGAAGACAAGCAACCCAATTAAAAAATGGGCAAAGGATTTGAACGGACACTTCTCCAAGGAGGACATACAGAGGATCCAGAGACACATGAAAAGATGCTCAGTATCGCTAGCTATTAGAGATGCAAATTAAAACCACAATGAGATACCACTTCACATTGGTCAGAATGGCCATCATAAACAAAGCAACAAACAAGTATTGGAGAGATTGTGGGGAAAAAGGGAATCCTAGTGCACTGTTGGTGGGATTGCAGACTGGTACAACCACTATGGAAAACAATATGGAATTTTCTCAGAAAACTAAAAATGGACCTGCCTTTTGACCCAGCAATTCCGCCACTGGGATTCTATCCTATGAGCCCTGAAACACCAATCCAAAAGCACCTATGCACCCCAATGTTCATAGCAGCACAATTTACAATAGCTAAGTGCTGGAAGCAACCTAGATGCCCATCAGTAAATGAATGGATCAAAAAACTATGGCACATTTACACAATGGAATTCTATGCAGCAGAAAGAAAGAAGGACCTCCTACCCTTTGCAACAGCATGGATGCAACTGGAAAGCATTATGCTAAGTGAAATAAGCCAGGCATTGAAAGACAAATACCATATGATCTCACCTTTAACAGGAACCTAAACAACAAAACAAAAAAACAAGCAAAGTATAGCCAAAGACAGTGAAATAGAGAACAGGCTGACAGTGTCCAGAGGAGAGATGGGAGGGAATTTCAGGGGGACTGGGAAGGGTTTACAGGAACAAGTATAAAGGACACATGGACAAAAACTATGGGGGTGGAAATGGGAGGGAGGCGGGAAGGGATGGATGGATGAGTTGGGATGGGAGTAAAGGACAGAAAACTGTACTTGAACAACAATTAAAATAAATTTTTTTTTAAAATAACACAACTTTGGAGGGAAAACAATGTAGAAACACAGGAATAAGGTAGCCATCTGTAAACCGAGAAGAGAGGCCTTGGGAGGAACCAACCCTACTGACACCTTGACTATTGTTAGACTTGCAGACTCCAGAATTTTGAGAAAATAAATTTCTGTTAAGTCACCCAGTCTATGGTACTTTGTTATGGTAGCCTGAGTGAAGTGATAAATTCCCCAAAATATGGTGTGGATAGTTTAGTAAGTGCATAAATTATTGAATAATTTATATGCATAAATCAGGGCAGACCAGGTGCAAAACAGAAACAACCCATGCGAAAGCAGAAGTCTAAAGCTAAATTTTACTTTGAGAAATCTTGAAAACTGTAAAAACTGGGGAGGGATTGGATATTCACAAAAAGACATCTGGGTAACACATCCAGGCCAGTGTTACCCAGATTGCAGAATTCTGTAGGCTTTCACTATACTTCATATCCTAAGAGACTGGTACTCATTTCAGCAAGTGCTTATTTAGAGCAAACTCAGGCTCATGAGCCAAACCTTTCTCACTGCCTATTTTTGTAAACAAAATGTTACTGAATCACAGCCACAAGTATTTGTTTAAACATTGCTATTTCACACAAAATGGCAAAATAGTTGTGACAAAGGCCACATGGTCTATATGACCTAAAATAGTTACTAAATTTTACAGACAAAGTTTGAAAAGTTTGAAATAAAATGAATAATGAAGTGAATAGTATAAGGAAGTGCCCCTACTTTCCAAACACATGATGGATTTTCAATGTTCAGGAACCTTGAGTTCAGGGTAATTCATGTATAGTATACTTAAAATGAAATTACATAAGCAGTGGATCTGAGGTGACCTCACAAATCAGTGAGCTGGGAAAATTAGAAGAGCTATGCTTGAGGAACTTTTGGAAAATGCTGAATTTTGACAAGATGAAGGGAATAAAGGCAGCTAATAACAATCAGAGGCTGACTACAGGCAGTTAACTGAGGAAGGTCTGAGAACCCAGACTTGAGAAAATATTTTTCAAGTGATTCCTACAGAAAGAAGCCAAAAAACAGGAGCCTCTGTGGAGAGTTTCATTCTGGAAGTAAGAATACTACATAAACCATATTTCAGTAAAAACGAAGTCTCCCAGGCCCTAGTTGTCTAGACAGGCTTGGCTCAAAATTATATGGAAGTCTTACCCTGTTGGCAGCCGCCCTGCCTGGTTTCAGGAGCTGTAACCACACCCCCACCCACTCACCCCCATGGCTAAGGCTGAGTGAGTGACCTTCAGACAATAAGCCACTAAGACAAAGCTTATCTCCCTGGCAGGAGTGCCACTTCTTCTCCTTTTTCCATAACTGGCCCCCGATGCTTGAACAGTTAGCCAATGATGGGTAAGATTCCCCAAGGTGGGGACAACCTAAGGCAGGCATGATTATGTGGAGGCCCCAGGGAAGGACTTGGGGTGCTATGGAGAAACGGGTTGATGACCCTCACCCCTTGGCTTTGACAAAGCCTGAGTCTTCATTCTGCCTGTGAGAAGTCTCCTAATTTCTTGGCTATCTTGCCTCCTCTGCCTGACTTAATCCTAAAACAATGACAGAGGCCAGTGCAGCCCTGTGCTGGAAAGGGCAGGTTTCCTAGGTGATCAGGCCTGAGAAAGAATACATAAACTCCTGTGAAACCTGCTTTGCTAAGAATGCTCTTAATTAAATGAAAAAGGCCTGACCAGGAAATGAGTTTGTTTCCCAAAGTTTTGTAGCCCTTTAGCTAACAGACTCTGGCTCAAAATAGGCCTTCAGAGTTCTTTGTTATCTATTGTTTGACTGCCTGACAATGATTAATGAGCTTTACCTGTATTCCTGTGCAAATTAAACCCAATAAAAACCTGTCAAGGCAAGGATGGGATGTTCTCCCCTTGAGAGAGTAGCTATACCATCCCTTTTCCTCCACAGGGCTTGGTAGTCTGTGCGAATTTATCTCATATCTCATCCATAACGCCTTGGACACTACAGGCCAGTGCATGCATCATTACCCTCTTTACCTTTAAGATTTTTAAACATTCCTGGGAATTTATATCCTTTTGATCACTTCTGACTCCAAGCTCCTCATTTAAGTTAGGCTGTCTTATCCATTATAAACCAATCCAGAAACTACATTCAACTTCTTCCAAGAGTTAGTTACACGCGCACACACACACACACACACACTCACTTATAGAAAGCATTTAGGAGAGCAACTTATTTTACTATAATCTTCTGAAGTGAGGGGGCTGACAATGTAAATTACCTTAAGTTTAATCTTGAAAATTGTTATCCTTAAATATTCTTCGGCTACTTCATCAACTGGAACATTTCTTCTGGCTGCATCTGACTGCATCCTCTCCAGCCTCAGAACATCTCACTTTCCACCACTATCTTCTCTCTCTACAATTTTCCTCTCTTTTCTTCCTGCCCTTCTGAAGCAAAATGAAATTCTTCCTGTGTTTTGTGCAGACCCATTTAATTATTCTCTTTGGACCTCTTCAAAGTCTCACCACTGTCTTCCTGATGCCAGTAATATTGTCTGACATATTTTGCTTCTTTGTATGTGATTTGCTTTTTCTATGCAAGTTTTTTAATAGTTTAGTTTTCATGTATTTTCCCATTACTATTTATCCCCCTTATACCCTCTCCCACCTGTAACCTTCCCCCTCCCTCCTGCAATCACCACACTCTTGTTTGTTTGTGTCTGTCAGTTCTTCATTTTTCCTGATCTCTCTCCACCCACCCATACCCATGCCCCAGAGCTGTCTGCATGCTCTGTCTGTCCTTATTTTGCTTGTTAGTTCAGTTTGTTCATTATATTCCACCTATGATTGAAATCATATGGTATTTGTCTTTCTCTGGCTGGCTTATTTCACTTGCATGCTTTGCAAGTCCAATCATATGGTAAAATTTTCCTCCTTTTAAGGCTAAGGAATATTCCATTGTATAAATGTACCATAGTTGCTTTATACAATCATCCCCTGATGGACACTGTGGTCATTTCCATGTCTTGACAATGGTAAATAACTCTGCAATGAACATAGAGGTGCATATATTCTTTTGAATAAGTGTTTTGGGATTCTTTGGATAAATTCCTGGAAGTGGAATCACTGCATCAAAAGGGAGTTCAATTTGTAATATTGTGAGACTACTCCACACTGTTTTCCACAGTGGCTGCACCCGTCTGCATTCTGACCAGAAGTGCATGAGAGTTCCCTTTTCTCAGCATCTTTGCCAACACTTTTTTGCTGTTGTTGTTGGTTTATTGATGATAACCATTCTGACAGGTATGTGATAATACCTAACTCTGGTTTTAATTTGCATTTTTTTGATGATTAGTGACATTAAGTATCTTTTAATATGTCTATTGGCCATCTGTATGTCCTATTCGGAGAAGCGTCTATTCAAGTACACTGTTCATTTATTTGAAATTGGATTGTTTGTTATTTTTTTTTTATTTTTTTAAAGATTTTATTTATTTATTTTTAGAGAGGGAAGGGAGGGAAAGAGAGAGAGAGACATCAATGTGCGGTTGCTGGGGGACATGGCCTGCAACCTAGGCATGTGCCCTGGCTGGGAATCGAACCTGCGATGCCTGGTTCGCAGCCCGCGCTCAATCCACTGAGCTACACCAGCCAGGGCTGATTGTTTGTTATTTTGGTGTTGAGGTTTATAAGTTCTTCATAAATTTTGAATGCTAACCCCTTATCAGATGAATTGGCAAATATGTTCTCCTATTCAGTGGGTTGTATTTTCATTTTGCTGAGTTTCCTTTGCTGTGCAAAAACGTTTTAGTTTGATATAGCCTCATTATTTATTTTTTCTTTTGTTTCCTTTTCCTAAGGAGATGTATCAGGAAAAATATTGCTACAAGCAATCTGCAAGATTTTTCTGCCTATGTTTTCTTTTAGGATTTTTATGGTTCAAGTCTAACATTTAAATCTTTAACCCACTTTGAATTTATTCTTGTGTGTGGCATCAGAGGGTGGTCTTGTTTCATTTTTCTTCACGCATCTGTCCAATTTTTCCAATACCATTTATGGAATAAATCTTTAGCCCATTGTATGTTTTTACCTCCTCTGTCAAATATTAGACTATAAAGGCATGGGTTTATTTCTTGGCTTTCTATTTTGTTCCATGATTCTATGTGTCTGTTTTTATGAAAGTACCATGCTGTTTTCATTGCTATGACCTTGAAGTATAGTTTGATAATAGTTAACATGGTTCCTCTAACTTTGTTCTTTCTCAAGATTGCCTTTGCTATTCATGGTCTTTTGTGGTTTCATATACATTTTTGGAATATTTGCCCTAGTTCTGTGAAATATATCATTGGTATCTTGATAGGAATTGCATTGTCTTTGTAGATTGTTTTGGGTAGTATGGACATTTTAGTAATGTTAATTATTTTTTAAAAATAATTTTTGTTTAGTTACAGTTGTCCTCATTTTCCCCCCATTGCTCTCCCTGGCCCTACCATCTTCCACATTCGATCCTCCCCTGCCCCCATTGTCTTTGTCCATGTGTCTTTTATACATTTTCCTTGATGACCCTTCCTCTTCTTTTCCCCATTATCCCCCCCCCCATACCCCTCTGGTCTCTTTCAGTTTGTTCTTTATTTCCATGTCTCTGGTTCTATTTTGTTTACATTTGTTTTGTTAATTACGTTCCACTTATAAGTGAGATCATATTTTATTTGTCTTCCACTGTCTGGCTTATTTCACTTAGCATAATACTCTCTAGTTCCATCCATCTTGTTGTGAAGGGTAGGAGCTCCTTCTTTCTTTCTAGTGTTGCTTTGTAGCATTCTATTGTGTAAATGTACCACAGTTTTTTGATTCATTCATTTACTCATGGACGTTTAGGCTGCTTCCAGCACTTGGCTAATGCTGCTATGAACATTGGGGTGCATAGGTTCTTTGATTTGGTGTTTCAGTATTCTTAGGGTAAAATACCAGCAGTGGAATTGCTGGGTCAAAAGGCAGCTCAATTTTTAGTTTTTTTGAGGAAATTCCACAGTTTTCCACAGGAGTTACACCAGTCTGCATTCCCATCAACAGTGTAATAGGGTTCCCTTTTCTCTACATTCTCTCCAGCACTTGTTGTTTGTTGAGTTGGTTATGACGGCCATTCTAACCAGTGTGGAGTGGCATCTCATTGTGGCTTTAATTTGCATCTCTCTAATGGCTAGTGATGCTGAGCATCATATGTCTCTGGGCTCTCTGCATGTCTTCCTTAGTGAAGTCTGTTCAGGTCCTTTGTCCATTTTTTTAATTAGATTGTTTGTCTTACTGGAGTGGAGTCATGTGAGTTTTTTTATATATTTTGGAGATCAAACCCTTGACTAAGGTATCATTAGTAAATATATTTTCCAACATGGATATTTCCCTTTTGATTTTGCTGATGTTTTCTTTAGCTGTAAAGAAGCTTTTTGATTTGATGTAGTTCCATTTGTTTATTCTTTCCTTTATGTCCACCACTCTAGGGGACATGTTGGTGAAAATATTACTGCTTGGCAGATCAGAAATTTTCCTGCCTATCTTCTACTGTAGGACTCTTATGATGTTGTGTCTTATATTCGAGTCTTTTATCCATCTTGAATTCATTTTTGTGTATGGTGTAAGTTGGTGGTTGAGTTTCTTTTCTTTCTTCCTTTCTTCCTCCCTCCCTTCCTTCCTTCCTTCCTCTCTTTCTCTCTCTCTTTCCTTCCTTCCTTCCTCCCTTCCTTCCTTCCTTCCTTCCTTTCTTTCTTCCTTTCTTCCTTCCTCTCTCCCTCTCTCTCTTCCTTTCTTCCTCCCTCCCTCCCTTCCTTCCTTCCTTTCTTCCTTCCTCTCTTTCTCTCTCTCTTCCTTCCTTCCTTCTTTCCTTCCTTCCTTCCTTCCTTCCTTCCTTCCTTCCTTCCTTCCTTCTTTCTTTTTCTTCTTTCTTTCTTTCTTCTTTCATGTAGCTGTCCAGGTCTCCCAAAACCATTTATAGAAGAAACTATAGCCCAGGAATGGGAATAGCCCATTCCATTCTATGTTCCTGCTCTCTTTGTTGAATATTAATTGACCATAGAGACAAGGGTTTACTTCTGGGCTATTGATTCCATTCCATTGATTAATGTGTCTGTTCTTATGCCAGTATCAAACTATTTTGATTACATTGGCCTTGTAATTGGCCTAGTTAGATATCAGGAATTGTGATCCCTCCCACTTTGTTGTTCTTTCTTAAAATTGCTCAGATTATTCTGGGTCATTTATGGTTCAACATAAATTTTTGAAATGTTTGATAGAAATGTTTGAGTCAGATAGCTGAAGAGCTGTAAAACTTTGAGGAACAAACTTACTTCTTGCTTGGACCCTTATCATTTAATTGAGAGCATTCTAAACAAAGCAGGTTTCACAGGATTTTACATACTCTTTCTTAGGCCTGATAGCCCCAGGAACCCACCCTTTCCAGCACAGGGATGCACCACCCTCTGTCATTGTTTCAGGCTTAAGTCAGGAATGGGAAGTGAGGCAGCCAAGAGATCAGGAGACGTCTTGCAGACAGAATGAGGACTTGGGCTTGTCAAAGCCAAAAGGCAAGGGTCCATCACCCCTTTTTGCTGTAGCCCCCAATGTCCTTCCTTGGGTGCCTCCCACATGATCATGCCTGTCTTTGGTCATTCCCCCCTTGGTGAATCTTACCCATCTTTGGCTAACCGACCAAGAATTGGGGGCCAGTTATGGATGAATTAAAAGGAGCAGAAGCAGCACTCCTGTCAGGGAGATAAGCTTTGTCTCCTTAGTGGCTTACAGTGCAAAGGTTGCTCCCTCAGCCTTAGCCTTGGGGGTGTTAAAGCTTCTGAAACCAGGCAGGGCAGTTCCCAACATATATCTGTCAAGCATTCATATCTTAGAAACTCACTTTTATACTTTCTCTTTTTTTCTCCCTGTACTTCATTTTATACCATTTCTTTGGTTCTATTTTCCAGGCAACTCATTCTTTCTTCAGCTATGTTCATCTGGTCTCCTGCTAAATAAATCAATTGGATTTTAAAATATAGTTGTTGTATTTTTCATGTATGAAATTATGCTTGGTTTTATTCTCCCTTAAGAACATGAAAATAGTTATAATACATATTGGGTTTTTAATTTAATATTTAAAACAATAGTTTCTAAACTTGGGTATGCATAACATAGGTTGTTAAAACATAGGTTGTTGGACCAGACCCTTACAGTTTCAGTAGGTTTGGAGTGGACTTTAGGAGTTTAGCATATATAACATATATATATATATATGAAATAAAAATATATATTAGCATATATATGCTATATATATATTTGGATTATATTCTGGTGTAATGAACTATTCATCTATTCTTGATATAACATATGACTTTAATTATAATAGTTTTAAGGACATTTAAATCATAACATACATCTACCTCATTATTTTGTTTTCAACCCTTTCTTGACAATTTCTTTTTAAAATATATTTTGTTGATTATGCTATTACAGTTTTCCATTTTTTCTCCCCTTTATTCCCATACACCCAGTACCCCCACTTTCCACCAGAATTTCCCCACCTTAGTTCATGTCCATGGGTCATAGATATAAGTTCTTGGGCTTCTCCATTTCATATACTATTCTTAACCTCCCCCTATTTTCTGCCTACCACTTATGCTTCTTATTCCCTGTAACTTTTCCCCCATTCTCCTCCCTCCCTCCCCACTGATGACCCACCATGTGATCTCTATTTCTGTGAATCTGTTCCTATTCTAGTTGTTTGCTTAGTATGTTTTAGTTTTTGTTTTTTTAGGATCAGTTGTTGATAGTTGTGAGTTTGTTGTCATTGTACTGTCCATAGTTTTGATCTTTTTTCTTAGATCAGTCCCTTCAATATTTCATACAACAAGGGCTTGGTGATGATGAACTCCTTTAACTTGACCTTACCTGGGAAGCATTTTATCTGCTCTTCCATTATAATGATAGCTTTGCTGTATAGAGTAATCTTGGATGTAGGTCCTTGCTTCTCATAACTTTGAATACTTCTTTCCAGCCCCTTATTGCCTGCAAGGTTTCTTTTGAAAAATCATCTGATAGTCTGATGGGAATTCCTTTGTAGGTAACTGTCTCCTTTTCTCTTGCTGCTTTTAAGATTATCTCCCTATCGTCAATCTTGGGTAATGTAATTATGATGTACCTTGGTTTGTGCTTCCTTGGGTCCAACTTCTTTGGGACTCTCTGAGCTTCCTGGACTTCCTGGAAGTCTATTTC
Source organism: Tonatia bakeri (assembly GCA_004024845.1). Taxonomy (NCBI): domain Eukaryota; kingdom Metazoa; phylum Chordata; class Mammalia; order Chiroptera; family Phyllostomidae; genus Tonatia; species Tonatia bakeri. Next base: position 1,502 of record PVIA01011008.1, on the reverse strand, counting down.
CTTTGCTGGATTGGGGAAGTTCTCCATTTTTTTTTTCAAATAAATTTTTAATTTCTTGCTCTTCTTCTTCTCTTTCTGGCACCCCTATGATTCAGATATTGGAACATTTAAAGTTGTCCCAGAGATTCCTAAGCCTCTTTTCATTTTTTTGAATTCTGGCTTCTTAATCCTGTTCTGGCTGAATGTTTGCTTCTTCCTTCTGCTCCAAATCGTTGATTTGAGTCCAGTTTCCTTCCCTTCAAGTTGTTTCCCAGTACATTTTCCTTTATTTCACTTTTCATAGCCTTCATTTCTTCCTCAATTTTGTGACCATATTCAACCAATTCTGTGAGCATCCTGATTCCCAGTGTTTTGAACTCTGCACCTGAGAAGTTGGCTATCTCTTCATTGCTTAGTTATATTTTTCCTGGAGCTTTGGTCTGTTCTTTCATTTGGGCCATTTTTTTTGTTTGTTTTTCTTTTGGCACACCTGTTACATAGTAAGAGGTGGAGTCTTAGGTAATTGCCAGGGTGGGGAAACACACTTTGCTGTGTTGTGGCACCATATGTGGGGGAGGGGTCCCAGAGGGAACAATGCTGCTTGCTCAGCTCTCAGCCAGCTTTCAGTCACTTCCTCTGCTGGGCTCTTCTGGTGCTGATTCTCCAGGTGGATGGGTTTGTGTATGTTCTAGGACTCTGTGGGTCTCTCCAAAAAACTCTCTTGTTAGACTGGGAGTTTCTCCTTCCACCATAACCCCCACAGGTTTTTCAGTCAGAGGTTTTGAGGCCTTATTTCCCCACATTGGAACCCTGGGTTGTGCAATCTGTTTCGCTTCTTAGTTGTTCCTTCTGGTTTTATCTGTATGTAAATATGGGACTGCCCACTTCACCAGCCACTGCCTTGCCTTGAGTCTTCTTCATCCCAGCTGCCTGTCTCTGCCCCTCCTACCAGTCCAGATAAATATTTCTGTTTTAACTCCTTGGTTTTCATACTTCCATACAGTTTGATTTTCTGGCAGTTCTGGTTATTTTTTTGTTTTAAAATTTGTTGTTGTCCTTCTTTTGGTTGTATGAGGTTGCACAGTGTATCTACTTATGCTTCCATTTTGGCTGGTAGTCTGACAATTCTTACATAATTATTGTTCCAGATAAAATTTAGAATCAATCTACTAAGTTCTTCAAAATTACTTTGATATTCTGATTGAAAGAGCATTATGTTTGTACTGTGTATTGTTTTTGGAAGAGTGACATCTTACACTATCTGAGTTCTCCTATTCAGGAATATAGTATGTTTTCCCATTCAATTGTGGCCTAATTTTATGTTTCTCAGTGAATTTGTATTATTTCTTTTATATGATTATATGTTTTTCTTGTTGAATTTTTGTTTAGTTGCCATTTTTGTGAAAGATTTTATTTTTCACTTTATTTCTAAGTAGTTATGGCTAATTGGAAGCAAAGATATTAACTTGTAAATATCTATTTTTAAAAAATTGAGATATAATTGATGTATACCATTATATTAG
>PVIA01011007.1:0-47592 GCA_004024845.1 Tonatia bakeri | reverse complement strand
TTCCTGCTGCCTCATGTCCCTAAGTCACCTCACCATGCCATGTGGGCTGTTCAGCAATTCCCACCCCCCAGAGTGAGTTCCCTGCATTCAGTTTCCTCTGTTGAAATACCTGTGTGAGTTCTGGTTCCCCGAGTGGATTTAGTAGAAGCCCCTAGTATGTGCCAGGTCCAGGGCCTTGCCTTCCAGAGCCTCATAATCCGGTGGGGAAGAAGGGTGTTCACCCAACCATCACATCCGTGCGTGTGTATTGTACTTACAGACAGCTCAGTGCTGTGTGGGGCAGAGTCCATGAGGAAATTTCCTACCAAGGGGCCCGGCTCTCACCCAGGGTCAGGCAGGTGCCCCTGGGGGGACGTATTTCCCAGGCACTGCATGATAGGCTCTCCACACGCTGTTTCTCAACCATGTGGCAATTCTGCAAGGTAAGGTTATTGTCCCCATTTAATGGGGCAGGGGGGAGATGAAGGCCCAGCAAGAGGTCGACTTCTTTACCACAAAGCCCAAGGGGCCCGGGCTGTGACCGGGACCCAGCTCCGCCTGCTCTGTTCATGGCTCCACGCTACCCACTGCCTGGAGCTGACATTTCACAGAGTAAGGAATAAACGCAGAGAAGGACACTGACTTCCCCAGAGTCGCCACAGGAGGAGAAGCCAGGTCACCTCGTCCTGGTGTGAGTCCCAGGACCGCCTCTGCCCCGTGCAGCATTCCATCACTGCTCAGCTGCAGACTCAGCGCTTCCTCTTCCCCCGCCCCCCTCCAGCCCCAAGGCTGAGACAGCATCTGAAACCACAGTCTGGGCCCTCTGCCAGAGCCTGCCCCCTCTGTGGCCCCCTTCCCACTGTCCTGGGTTTCTGAAACTCACTCTCTGTCTCAGGGGAAGGCTTGGCAGCCCTCCTGAAGCCGTGTGTGCATGCATGCATGCATGCGTGCTTACCTGGGGCAGGACGGCCCCCCGATGTGGGAATCTTTTCTAAGATGAGAGAAGCCCCTCTCTGGGGAGTCAATCCCCTTACAATTAATTACTGAAAGTAGGTGTATGACCTCTTGCTGCAGAGGTCAAGGGTGGGTGGCAGTTCGGACGGTGGGTGATGGGGGTCCTAGGGGCTTTTCAGGGCAGAGCAGCCCCTGCAGCAGGTGCTGACGACAAGAAAAGGGGTTGTTGCTTCCTGGCTAGGAGCTGCTGGGGACAGAGAGCAGGCCCAGAGGGAGCCAGAGAGGCAAGACTCCAGGACATCTGGGCCGGGGGAAGGTGCAAAGTATTTGTGCAGGAGGTGAAGTCCCGGCTGTGCATGGCCCTGAGATTTCTGATGGGAGGGAAAGGCAGAGAGCTTGGCTAGGAATGGGCCAGGGGAGGGAGCTAGCCGACGCCTCCTTGAGCAGATGGGGACACTGAGGCTGCAAGTCGGATGATTTGTTTGAGGCAGAGGCTGAGAATGAGCTAACCCTTTCTTTCAACTTTCTACCCCATCACTCCTGGATCAAAGCTGAATAGGAACCCCTTCTTTAAAATCCTAAACGCCGTAGCCTGATTTCCGTGGGAGCCGAGAGGCAGCCCTCGGCGACTATCGTCAGCATTTATTAAGCTCTTGTCGTCCAGAAAAGCTCACGGCTGTTGTTCCACGTGTCCTCACAGTAACCCCACGAGGCAGACATTGTACTCATTTCCATTTTACTGATGGAGAAACTGGGGGTGAACGAGTTAAGTATATGCCCAAGGCCATTCAGAGAGGAGGTGGCAGGTCCGGGATGTCATCCAGAGATCGAGAGCCCCCCGTGGTGCCAGCAAAGGCTCCCTAGAAAACGGTCCCCCTTGTGCACCCTTGAGGCTGCTGCACGGGCCTCATTGGCTCCCATCGGCACCCTGGGTTCTGCCTTCATTTATTCACTCCTCCCTCAGCAGGGGTTCACTGAGCACCGACCACACGCCGGGGTGCTGGAGACTGAGCACCAGGGAGCCATCATGTCCGCTCTCACGGGGCTCACACCCTAGTGGGGAAGACAGACAATAAAGAAACACATAACACAACACCAGATACTCATCCTCCTGCGAACGACCGGGGAAGAGGATGGAGGTGAATAGGGTAGCATCTTAGACTTGGGGGTCAAGGACCGTCTCCCTGGGAAGGTGACATCTGAGCCAGGGCTGTGAGGAAAGTGATATATCCTGGTGCGAACTAACCGTCCCCTCGTGATCTGTTCAATGTCTGTCTTTCCCACAGGACTGTTGCTCTGTGAAAATGAAACATTGGTCTGTTTTGTTCGAGGTGGTATCCAGATGCCTGGAACAGCACCCTGCACTCACTATGTGCTCAGCAAACCATGTCTCGCGTGCAGTGAATGAATGAATGAATGAATGAGTGAATGAATGAGTGAGTGAATGATGGAATTAATGGATGAGTTATGAATAAATGAGTGTATAACAGAGGCAGGAAATCTTTACAGACTCAAGTTCTAAGCTCACTCCAGGCCCTGAGATGTTGCAGAAACGACAATTTCCTCCTTAGATCCTCCTTTTCTTCCCAAATAGTGAAGGGGGAGCTTGATGGATCCTTTGGGACAGGTGTGAAGAATCCCAAGTCACAAAATGTCTGGACCCCAAATAGACAAGAGAGCCAGCAAGCAGCAAGGCTACGGGGACTGGAGGGCCACGGGGGAAAGCCGGAAGTGGGATGCGGTTGCACACCTCCAGCTCCGCCCAGACAGCCTCGACGGGCCATCACCCACACCCTTGTGTGCAGTGCGTGGAGTGGAGCCCACACCAGGGAGACCGAGGTGGTGGGAGAAGGCTGCTTCCTAACAGCTGGGCCAGCTCTGGAGCTGCAGGCCTGGACAGGAAGGGGACTGTGGCGGGTACTCCAACCCCAGCATGGATGGCTGTCGGTGGGCGGGAGGTCAGGGCCACTTGGGGCCATCCTGGGCTCAAGAAAGATGGGGTGGGCTGGCTGCCAGGAGCTTTATTCTACCAAAGGGAAAGCTCCCTCCCAGAGTTGGGGGTGCTAGTGAGGGCCCGGGATTTGAGGGAGCTCCTCTGGTGCCCCGTGGAAAGGCCAAGACTGCACTCTCGGAGTCCTGGCCTCCTCCAGGCTGGCCCTCTTGCATTGCGATTGCCCCGAGAGGGAGAAGGTGTGGGAACAGCTGAGGGATTGTGGGAAGAGGGTGGGGCATCTGACAGCCCTGGCTGAGCAGCCCAGGGGCTGTGGCCCCAACAAGGCACATCCCCTCTCTGGACCCCCTTTTTCAACATGTAAAAAGAGATGGTCCCAATAGCACTGACGTCACAGGATTGCTATGGACGTCAGATGGGGGGACATACACGAAGCCACATTGCTGTTTGAATGCAAGGGGTAGGCATTGGGTGGCGGATTCAGAGGAAAAACAGAATGCTTCTTCCACGTTTGCTGATTTTCCACCCCCAGGTGGGGGCTTAGCTGAATAGCCAGACGCTTGTGTTTCGGAACCAGACGGACTCAGTTCGAATCCTAGCTAACGATTCTCCGAGCCTCAGTGTCCATGCCTGTAAAATAGATGAAAATAGCCAACAATAGTCAGATATTAAAACACTTTGCTCAGCTGTCATGGAGTAAATTCTGGGGTGTCAAGATGAAGAAAAACGGGCTCTCTGCCCTCAAGCTCATGGTTATTTGGAGATACAAACCGAATGATTGTGGGAAGAGGTTGGTGAGGACCAGGAGGGGCGTGGGACCCTGAGGAGACAGCCCGGCACTGCCTGGATGGAGCAGGGTGACAAAGGACACCCCCCCAGAAGGTGATGCAGATGCCAAGGCTGTGAGGGTGGGTGATGCTTTTATTGAATCCCTCTCACCCCCCACGCCTGGCCCTCTAGGCAGATGAACCTGCATGGTAAAGGCAAGGGGCTGGAGAAGCCCGAGACCCGCATTGGCTGAGGACCGGCAAGCCAGGGAGGCACCTGGAGGCTCTCTACCCAGAAGTCCTCAGGGGCCAGACAACATAAGGAGGGAAACCAGGCCTCAAGCCCCTGTGTGCGTGACCCCGAGTCACCGCAGCCCCACGGGGCCCGGCCTGGCTTCCCCTCCACTGCGTAGAGCGGAAATCCAGCAGGGGCAGCCGGGCCGACATCAAACTCTCCCACCGCAGGCCTGGCCCCAGCCCCTCTCCGGGCCTTAACGAAGCCATAAATCCTTGGACAGGGTGGGAGGGGCAGCCCCCGCATGTGTCCTGGCGGCCGGACAGAGGCCGGCATCTCTGGCTGGCGGTGACTGAGCGCCCCGGCACCCCATCACTCATCCCCCACGCCCAGCTGCCCCCACCTCGGCAGCAGCCCATCCGTCTCGGCCCGAGGCTTTCAAGTCCGGCCCCAGGCCTCTCTGCTCAGTGTTAAGATGAGCCCCGGCTCACACGGACTGTTCTTATTCATCTTCAGGTTTGTCCCCCTGTGGCCATCACTCTGCGGGGCGGCCCCGGCTCTCAGGACAGGCCCCCAGCATGCGATCCTCCCAGGCTTCCTCTCTGTCCCCACCTGGCCGCGCACAGGGAAGGCCGGCAGCTGCGGGCAATGCATCTTAGTCATGGCCACGCTCGCTGGGCGTATGTGCTCCTGCTATCTCTTGGCAGCGTTACAGTAGCCCTTTGAAGCATTAGTGTCTGTGGTCTGCACTGGGGGAAACTGAGGCACAGAGAGGGGGGCTTCCCTGGCTGCCTGGCTCTGCTATGGGCTCCAGTGGCTGACCTTTGGCAATCACATCCAGCCTCATGGAGCTTGCGTGGCTGCCTGCAGGGCCGGGCGGACCAGCTCAGGCCCATGTCCTCTGCTAGACTGGGGAGTCTTTCAGGTGGGGCGCAGGCTGCCTCAGGACCCCCGCCCCATCTCAGGATTCCAGCCTCAGGCACGGAAAGGGGGTTTAATGCTGAGCTCAGAGGGCTCATTCTGGAATCCCACAGGGTTCGAACCCAGTCTCTCCACATCCCAGCTTGTGGCCTCGGGGAGCTGCTGTGTGCCCAGGTCTCATTTCCACCCTTGCACGTGAGGACGAGCCAGAGAGCCTGCAAAGTAACCCATGGAAAGGTCCTGGGGCCGTGTGGGGCACAGAAGGCCGGTGACCGTGTTTATCCTCATAACTACCCTCCCAGGGACTCTCTCCCTGGTGGGTGTCATCCAGAGTCTGGGCATTTCCGAGGCCCTGACAGCCCCTCCCAGGGAACCCGGCTGCCCAGGGAACGCTGTGTCTCGAAGGTGACTGGACTTTCCACAGCCCAGGGTGAGCACGCCCGTCACCTCAGAGGATGGCTTAGGCATCCTTGAGGCAGGAGAAGAGGGACTTACATTGTAACTTGAAAACAAAGTTTGTTCAAGAGATAAGGTCTTTCCAGGCACAGGCTAGTGAAAGCTGCCTTCCATGGGGAAAGGCTGGGAAGCGCTAAGTGGGGCAGCCCCAAGCCCCGTGTGCCTGGCCCAGCTCTGGGTCCGAGGCTGCTTCGGTTACCCCCCGTCAGCCCTCGCAGTGTGGTCCCACCTACAGGTGAGGAAGTGGAGAGTTGCGGAGGTGGCGTGACTTGTCCACAGTCACCGTGGCAGAGGTGTGGCCAGGCCCCCACTGTGGAGGCAGAGGGGTCAGGCAGCCCGGGATCTCAGTCTGGCTCTGCCACCTGCTGCTAGGAGGTTATGAGCAAACCACACCTCCTCATCTGGACAGAGGGCGAGAAACCACTTCAGTTAGTCAAAAAGCAAGTCTCCAGGTGATCTGGCTCTAGGGCACATTCTCAGAGCTGGGGCCTGGAGCCCGAGGCCCTGGCAGCCCGGTTCCCACATCCTCCACCAACGGCCGCGATGCTTGGAGCCGAGAGCCACGGCCCGGCTGCCAGGGTGAGGTGCAGCTTCCAGGGTGAGGACAGCGGCTCTTGTGCTGCTGCCCAGATGTGGAGATTTTATCTGCCACAGAAGATGGACTAAATATGCTTGTGTCGCCCTGACTAACACGGCTCAGTGAGTTGAGCATTGTCCTGAGAGCTGAGAGGTCACTGGTTCTAGTCTTGGTCAGGGCACGTGCCTGGGTTGGGGGCCGGGTCCCTGGCTGGGGCGTGTGCAAGAGGCAGCTGATCGGTGTTTCTCTCACATATCTCTATTCCTCTCCTTCTCCTTCTCCCTCCCTTCCCCTGTCTAAAAATAAATAAATAAAATCTTTTTTAAAATAATAAATAAACACATATACTTGTGGTTTTGAATCTCTGGTTACAGTCCCCTTTAACCTCGGGGCGAGGAGAGGCTAGTTCATCGTCAGGCAGCACAGATACCAGGCCTCCGTTTTCACGCCTGTGACGTGGGTGAGAAGGAAGATGGTCAGATGACCCCCGAAGACCTGCCTGGTGGAGGGCTGGGTGTGGACCTTCCTGAGGCTGGGGCAGGAAGCAGGCATCTCTGTGCCACACGCCACCCGCAGACTTGCAGCCTCCACGAATTCAGAGCCAGGGGAGATTGAATGACCACCTCCTTTTTCAAATGAGACACAGAGAGGGAAAGTGACTTACACAGGGCCACACAGCATGTGCACGGTGAAGACGAGGGAGCACCCCAGGTCTCCTGACCCCAACCTGGGACTCACCCGCCACACCATGCTGTGTGCCAGACAGAGCCTGGTTGCTGAGTGAGTGAATGAATGAATGAATGAACATTGAAACCTGTAATCTCCTTCTTCCCTTCCTCACTCCCTTCCTCATTCCTTCCCTTATTTTTTCCTTTCTTTTCTCCTTCCTCCTGCCCTCCCTCGGTCTTCTTTCCCTTTATGTAACCCTCCCCCTCCATCAAACGGGGCCACCAAGCTGAGTTGAACACATACCTGTCCTCCGGTGGCTCTTAGACAAGTGAACAGATCCTCCTGGGGACACCCAGGCCCAGACTGGCCTCCAGGAGCCCCTCTCTCCCTGCCTGGCCCACCTAGGATGGGAAGGGGTTAAAAAGCAGGGGCAGAGCAGGCGTACTTTCCTGCCCAGCCAGACCGGCAGTTTCGGGGGGCTTGCTGGGTTTCTTTTTCTCCTCCCCTCTCTCTTTTTTTAAGAAACATATGTCACTCGCCATAACTCATGTGCTTATTATAATCATGACCATATGCTTAATGGGATGTAATAAAACCACTGCTAACCTGGCCCTACTCGCAAATCTCTCCCACTTGCTCCCGCTCTGCGGCCAGTCCGCCTGCCCCTCAACCACTTCAGCATTTCTCCATGGCAAGGCTGACCTTTGGAAAAGGGAGAAAACGGGGAGTAAACCCAGTTGTTCATTTTTGCTCATTTGTTCATCCATTCACTCATTCATTCACCACTCACCCACTCACCATTTATGAAGTGCTTACTATACACCAAGCACTGGAGATGCAACAGCAAATGACAGTCAGGGCTTCTGTCCTCACAGCCTCTGTCCTTCCCCATCCTCCGGTAGGGAAGACAGATGTCTTGTAAACAGGTCATTGAACACTAAATCAATTACAGCTAATTCCAGAGGAAAGTGCATTACAGGAAGACCTGCCAAGACTGGGCCATTGCCTTCAAGAGCAGAACCACACACGGGGGTTCTGCTCTTAGTCCCTGGTAGGTCCTTTATGAGTATTTGTTCAGTGAGTGAGTGAATGAGTGAATGAATGAAGGAGTTGCAGATCAGAGGAGGCCTTCTGGAGGAACAGAGGCTGAGTCCTAACACAATGTCTCCAAGGTAGAGTGGGAAGAGGGTCCAGTGTGCAACATAAAGAAAACAGCAGAACTCCTGCTTACTTTTAGTTCTCAGTCTGAAACTAGTGTTTTCTCGGATGTCGCGTATGCAGGCTGACGGTAGACGTGTGGGGTGTGTAGGGGACTCACGAACACGCGGTGCGGGGAGCGGTGTGTGATCAGGGGCTGGAAGACCCTTTGTCTCAGCTCAGCTACCATAACGAAACTCCAAGGCTGGGTGGTTTAAACAACAGACATTTATTTCTAGAGTTCCAGAGGCTTAGAAATCCAAGATCGAGGTGCCCACCACTTGGTTCCTAGTGAGAGCGTTCTGCCTGGGTGTCAGATAGCCGCCACCTCCCTGTGTCCTCACACCCCTATTAGGTTAGGATCCCATCCTTATGACCTCGTGTAACCTTAATTACCTCCTGAAAGCCCTACTGTCAACTACAATTACCTTGGGGGTTAGCACTTCAATATAGGAATTTGGGGGGCACACCCCTGCTCTAAAGGATGGGGGCGCTGAGGTTCTGGGTGAAGGTACCGGGGGTGGGGGAGGAGCTTACACTCTAGAAGCAGTGGCTGACTCAAAAGGCCTGATTCAGGATGAGTTTGGGGATATTAGGGACAGAAGTTCCTCCCTTTTCATTTTCCCTTCTCGAAAGAGCATTTCTTCCCTCCAGTCCAACTTCACGCCGGCGGAACTGAACAGCCTTCAGATGTGCCAAGCGACGGGGAAGGTGGAGCCAGAGTGTGAGAGGAGGCCCCAAGCCCGTGGGGTATACGGACAGAGGGATGGCTCAGTGGAGGTAGTAATAACACAAAAACGCAGCAGGAGTATAATGTTGCAGCGCGTGCCCCAAACAGCTAAGGCACAAAGCTGGAGTCCTGAGTCTCCTAATGCCAAGAACCTGCCACCCACTCCCCTCTCTCCCAGCTCAGGCACCTCACCCCCTGGAGAGCCCCCGGTCCCACTCAGGTCCTCCTGTGGTCTGTTTCATGGGAAGAAAGCACACGCAATGATCCTTTTGAAACGTAAGGATGAGCATGTCACTTCCTGCCTCAAACCCTCCGAGCTTCTCCTGCACCCGGAGTGCATTCGAAGTCCCCCCCACGGCCCATAGGCCCTGCCCAAGCTGGCCTCTAGCCACCTCTCCCAACTTCGCTCCCATCCCACCGTTTGCCTGGCACGTGGGCTGTCTTGACCGTGTTTGAACGCACCTCACACACTCCCGATACAGGGCCTTTGCACACACTGTCACCTGTCCCTGGAGCACAGTCCTTCCTTTTATCCAAAGGTCTCACTCCCTCACTTCGCTCTGGTCTTTGCCCAAATGACACGGCCTCAAAGAGGTCTCCTAGGGCCACCCCATCTGAAATAGCTCCCCGTTCACTCTCTAGCCCTTCTTCTGATTTCTTTTCAATAGCACTTGTTACAATCCGACCTGTAATGTATGTGTTTGTTTATAATATTTCCTCTCTTGCACTACATGTAACCTCTGCAAGGGCAAGAAACTTGTCTGTTTTCTACTGCACTCCAAAGGCTTATAAAAGGAGCTGGCGCCTAGCAGGTGCTCATTAAACATTTGGCTAATGAAGGAATTAATAAGCAAATGAATGAAAAGCATTTTTGCAGCGTATACAGCAAAGGGGAAACTGTACAAGGCAGGACGAGAGAGAAGGGGGGACTGGACCCTGGGGGTCTGCAGGACCCTGGTAGGGGGTTTGGATTTCGTAATAATTACTATTGGAGGCTTAACGTGATTTTTTTTTTGGTTGTTAAATTTTGAAGATAATCCTCTTTACATGTGCTCGGGCAGAACAAAAAGGGAGAATTTTTGGCTATGGAATTAGGAGAAGTTAAGGGCAATCTGGTAGGATTGTAGGGAAAGCCATAATTTCAGCCTCAGTTTCCCTATCCATCCTTCCCCTCTCTCCAACCCCCCCAAAGGATCTCTCCGAAATCTCTTTCTGGTTAAAAGACAAAGGGATGAACATGGGGGCGGCAAAATCACCGTCCACCACATCTAGCCCTCTGCGAAGTTTCTCCCTGTTCCCTGTGTGTCTTCCCCATCCTCGAGTGTGCAAGAAGAGGGTCCAGTCCTGATTTATGCTGCTGACAGAAAATCTAATGAATTGAAGACATAAAAGCATAACAAGGTCCCCCTGGGATAAATCCATTCTGGATGCAGGCCTTTGAGGGGGCGCGTGGCCGTGCTGACAGCCCAGTGTCCGTGATGGATGTGGCTCTGGACGCCCAGCTCAGGGGCACCAGGGACCTTGTTGGGGGTGGTAATGGGAGGAGCCCATGTAGACGTAGGAGGCTCTACAACATCCCAACCTTGTAGCAAAAGGAGCTTAAGGCAAATCCAAAACGGAGATTCCAAGCACGTGCGGGGTGTGCACAGGGCCCGTTCCTCATGCAGGGAGGGGTGCGTGGAGAACTCGAGGCAGATGGTGCAGCCAAGCGAGCACCCGGGGACCTTGGTCCTTGCCCCGGCCTTGCCGCTAAACGCAGCCTCGCACAAGCCTAGCACGGCATCTCTCCCCTCTGGTAAAATAAGGTTTCAAACAATCAGGGGCTGAGAAAATGCCGGAGGCCAGGAGGCCAGGACTGATTTTGCATGAATGACAAAAGTGGACTGGGGAGCAGTGTAAAAACAAGAAGAACATTCACTGTGTGTAAGAAGTGGCCACCTCGACTCCCACCAACAGGATGATTGTCAGAGCTGGGCTCAGGAAGGGGGTGGAGCCGCGCTTCTGCTGGTTGAAGAGGAGTCAGAAAGCAGGATTCATTTCCATGTGGAATCCTCTACCCCTCCCTGCTTTAAAAATGTTGACAGCTAGTTCAAATGGAATTTTAAATCATGCTGACTGGATCCAGCCTCTTGGCCACCTGTCTGAGACCTCTGAATGAGATGACCATCGGGGGCCTGTCTAATTTTAATTTACTTAATTCAACAATGTTCACTGGGAGCTCAATGTGTACCAGGCACCGTGCTAGACACTATGGATGTTGTCAGGACAGACCCAGGGCTCAACATTCCACAGCTGTTTGTGGGTAGGACAGTGGGAATGAATGCTCGAAGGCGGGGGTCACTGGTACAGTCCCAGGGTGGCCAAGAGACAGGACTGGAGCTAAGGCCACAGGCCAATCCCAGGGGCCTGGCAGAGGAAGGATCCTTTGTCCCACAGGTCACCCCAGTTTGTAGGTGAGGGTAGGTCAGTTTCCACGTTAGAAAGCACCTTCCGGTGGCTGTGTACAGGATGTGAGGAGCAACCAAGGGGGCCACGTGGGTGGCTGTCTTAATAATCCCAGGACAGAGGGTGTGGCTTTGGACTCAGGCAGAGGCAGGGGGAAGGAGAAGATGGCACCTTTGAAGACTATTGAATTCGTCCTCATATCTGCTGGGACATTTCTCCGCTGGTTGGTATCAACTGCACGGAATTGCTGGTGGCAAGCAACAGAAACCCAATGTGGCTAAACTGGGCAGACAGTGGCTGGGACCAGGTGGGGAAGACATGCCAGGAGGAGCATGAAATAACTGGTCCATGGAGGTGCCACCACCATCCTGGAGCGGATTTTGCGGACTCAGATACCACGGTTGGCTTCGGTCTCCGAGGTGCCGAGGAACAGAGGATAATAGTTCTCGCTTCACTGGGATTGTCTGAGGCTCAAAAGCAGTCACACTTGCAAGGTGTTCAGCACAGTGTCCCAGTGGCTGGCACACGACCACTCGGGAAATGGCAGGTGTCACTGTTGGCTTCAAGTCCTCGTCATCATTACGGTCACTTTCTTGTTCTAGTCTCCACAAGCCAGGAGGAATTGTTCCTGAGGAAAATCCCCTGTACTGCGTGCGCCCTTGTGCCCTCAACAATCCTTGGCACTACACTCCAAAGTGCCGTCTAGGGTCGGGTGTGAGACGATTCTTGGATAACTGCATGGATGGACTGTGTGGTGGGAGAATAGGTGAGAGACACAGCAAGTTAGGCAATTCCAGTGTTTCTGTTCGGTTGAATGACCACTCTCCCTTTCCAGTCACTTGAACAAAGGGAGAACAGATGTCCCCTTCGTCATACCAAGGATGCTCCAGAATTGACAAGACACCATCTGTGACCAACTCCAGGCGTCCTACTGGGAAAGAAGAATTCCAGATGTTTCTGAGGAGCTGGATGCTCAGCTGAGCGGTGGTAGGTATGGAGAAGAGGTCGGGGTCCCTGAAGGTCCCCTGAAGGTCAGCTGGCATGCAATTGTGAGCAAGAGAGAGTGCACGGGGTGAAGTCCAGCCTCAGGGCACTCCCAGGGAGGCGCTCAATGCTATGGGCTGCAACGAGGGCTCGCCAGCCCAACATCATGTCATGGGATGTGTGAGAGGTAGTGGGACTCACCAAATATTCCAAGTGCTCCTTTCATCTCCCAGAGTTCCTTGCAGCTGGGGTGGGGCCAGAGGGCTCCTTCAGCCAGTGGACTGTGAATGGAAACTTTGGGTGTTCCTTCCAGGCAGAGGCAGTTAAAGCAAGTGTCCCTTCCTTGTCCTTCTCTCCTCTGCCCCTGGATCTTGCCGGCCATGTGTTACAGATGACGCAGCTAACACACAGCAGACTTTATGTGAGTGGGAAACACACTGCGACTGTGCAAAGCCGCCGAGACATCAGGGTTTATCAGTTATCACAGCACAGCCTAGCCTAGCCTGACTAACAGATCCACACCTAAATGCATCTCGTGCATTTTCAGAGAGTCAAGAGCTCACAGATTTGTCAACATGAAAACTAATTGCAAGGATTCTCATTCAGCCACCTCCTTTTCACAGACAGAGCAACCGAGGCAGGCCCAGAGAGTGGAGGAACATGCCCCGTGTTGCAGTTGGGTGGTGCATGGGTGAGTCCACAGCTGGGTCTCTTGATCCAAAGCCCATCTTGACCAGTCTGATCAAAGATGAGTTTCAGTGAAAAATACTCTAAGAGCTCAAGAGACCGGCTCCTTAAAAGAGGTCTAACAAGGGATCTCATTGGCAGGTTGGGCTTCTGGTCTCCCCGGCGCTGCCTGCCTCGGGGAGCTCACTGTAGACCATCTTGGCTTCCCACAAACCCTGCTGAGGCTCCTGCTTTCCCTCCCGGGTCCTTGACCGCCCCTCCCTCTCTGGCCTTCTGAAATCTGCCTGTTGGGGGTCTCAAGTGAGGGTCTGTGACTGATGCTCAAAAATGGGTTCTGCCGCGCGTGTGCGGCCGAGCACCCAGCACTTCATGAAACTTTTTCGGCCCCTTCAAGGAGACATGAAGTTTATCACACAATGAGTAACCCATGCCAACGGAGCCCCTCCATTAACACGTAGTTTCCCAACTCCCGAGACGAAACAGAAATCAGCGTGCACTAGGGGCTTGCCACGTGGTTGCTGATTAGGTAACAGAAGAAACTAAAGCAAGTTTCATTTTACCAAGACTATTGCGGCCAGAAGAGGAAATCAACTTTCCCAAGGTCACTGCTCAAAGCAAGGACAGCCCTGGTGTCCAGGCCTCCCAGCCCCCAGTCTGGGGTGTGCCCCCTCCCACTTCTCAGCAGGGAAAGAGACTCTTGGAGGCACCAGCATCTCTCCCTCTGCCTCCTGGGGCAGGCGTCTCTGAATCCAGGACTTTTCCAGCAGCCTGACTGTGCTGGCCTGGCTCCTGTGACCCCAGGACACCACCCCAAAGGCCTTTTGTCCTTGTCCTCCTTCCGGCCCAGCATCGTGCTGAGTGGTCTGCGTGGGAAGAGGGAAAGGGAAAGGGGGCCCTGCTGGGGACAGGCCTCGGGCCACATCTGGTATTAAGAGCTGAAAGTGCAGCTCAGTGCTGATAACGCTGTACTGACAGGAGATGAAAGTGGCGGGGCAGCCGCTCTCTGTGCCCCAGTGAGCGTGGTTTTACGAGGTGCGACACACTCTGTTACCTCCAGTGGCCCCATCCTACCCCCGTTCCTGCTCATAGCCCGTGTCTGAGCCATTTCGGGTGGAATGCTCCCACTCGGGGCCAGGGGCCAGGGCAACGGGTCCTGCCCAGAAAGTGATGTCTTGCTCCCCGCCCTGCCCCATGGGGACTGGAATTTGGGAGCTGCCTATTGGCCGACGAACCTTAATTCTCCCACCTTATAACACATCACAGGTACTGGACAGGAGGGCACGAACACATTTGGAAAGCCCTTTTCTCCCCGTCTCGGGGGGTCAGAGAGAGACTCCTGAGTGCACGCGCGCGCGTGTGTGTATGTGTGTGTGTGTGTTTACGTGCAGAGAACTGGACATTCCAGCAGGACCCGACTCAGAGTGTGTGGGAACAATAAAGCAGGTATGAGTCTGACAGGCTATAGATAAATGTAATCTCTTCATTTTTCTGTGGTGACCCTGGATTTCTGCCCAGGGCCCTCATTCTGGCTCAGGCAATAAAACTTCGGCCCATCCAGGCAGACCCTGCCAGCAATGAGTTCCCGGGGCTTTTCCTGGGCCAAAGTGGGAGGCAGGGGCGACTCAGTCTGGGCCACTGCCCCACCCTTCCATCCTTTGGATGTGGCTCTCAGCCATCAGCCCCTCAGGCTGGTGCCCGAGGGTCTCTCCTTGCCAGCTCTTCACAGCCTGGGGTTCCCAGTACCTCCCAGCTGGGGCTGCTTGGGGCCACCATCTCCCTGTCGTTTGGCCGCCTCGAGCCCCACAGAGGCAGTGGGGAGGTGTCTCTAGACATCCCCCTAGAGACTCTCTGCCACATTCTGGGGCAACAGGAGACCCCACACAGCTAGCTCAGGGGACGTGGGCAAAGGTCCTTGTGAGGCTATGGTCATACCTTGGGACAGAAGGCTGAGTTCCGGGCCTGCCTGGGCTTCCTGCTGCTCGTCCATCTCCCAATGTGTAGGGGACTGCCATTCCCACCTCCAGATCCTGCCCCAGTGCTGGCAGAGCCCGTATCCCAAGACAAAGCCCCTGCTACCTCCCAACGCTGCCTTTCCCGAAACAAACCCTCTCCCCCAAGTGCTCAACTGATCACCGAAGTCACAGCGAATTATAGAATTTCAGAATTTGTGTTCTTTTGCAGTTGATTGTGCCACACCCCTGGGGACAACAGCTAAAGACTATTTCTATTTAAAGCCAGTGGCACAGCATTCAGAGGTGAGAGGCGGGAAGTGGCAAAGGGTTGGGAAAGTTACAGAAACACCTGTTAAGATGTCGTGCAGTAGCCTGCTGTGATCCTGGCATGACGGAGAGTGTGCCCCCCAGTCCCATTGCCGGAGCTCAGTCTCCCTTCCTGTGGAATGGGTACAGGGACGTTGCCACTACCTCAGAAGACTGTCCGAAGGTTAAACGGGAGCATGTGTGTGAACGTGGCAGCCCAGAACCTGGCAGTCTCCACAGGCTGGCCACTGGTCACAGCTGCTATACTCAGGTGACAGGTCAGCAGTATTGGGGGACTTCCTGTTAACAATATGCCAAGTTCACAAGTGGTTTACTTAGAGCAGATTGAAACTTTGCTCCAAGCACATTGATTTTGTGATCTTGCTTAGATTCCTTTCTTAAAACCCAGAGCTGGGTAAAGTTGACAACATGGAGTCCATGCCGGAACAGGTTACCCTAGCCGCTTGTCCCTCTCCCCCAAAGCAGTGACCGCTGGCTTTGGAGAGAGTCCACGGGTGTGGCTTGTGCGGCTTTGGGATTTCTCTCCTGCTTAAGAGCAGGGTGCACTCAACGTGCCCATCTTCTGCGTGTGTGCACTTTGGGGGCTGTGCACCTTGCATTGAATCTAGAAGGACTTCACCTTCTGGAAAGGCTCATGGAATTACACTGGATGGATGCTTGTGGAGCCTCAGACCCCCACCCCGACCAACACCTGCCCATTTTACAGATGAGGATGGTCACGTCACAGCGTCTTGGAGGCACTATAGCACCATGGCCAGAGGCATGAGTTCCAGAGCCAGGGACCCTCAGGTTTAAATCCCAGCTCTGCCGTTCCTCATGCTGGGTGGTCTCAGGCAAGTGACTTCATCAGCCTTGGTCTCAGTCTGCCCCTCTCACACGTGAGGACACTAGAAACACCGATTATGGAGAAAAAACCTCCCTTCTGCTGTTGTCAGGAGAAATAAATGAGATTGTGCACAGGTCCGTTTTACAGATGGGTAAACAGAGGCCCACATCATGATACCAGAGACTCAGCTAAGGCTACGACAAGTCCCTAGAGAAGGACTGGGCCAAGAGTCTGGGTCTTCATGTGAAAACTTGAAAATCCTCGGAGAACAAACCAAATCCCTGGAGAACCAGCTTCCGCCCTCAGAGCTGGGCACAGGCCTCTCAGCCTTCCGCCAGTCTCCTTCCTTGCCCCTCCCTTTCTCCATCGGTGTCTTCCTCCCCATCATAGTAACATCAATGGTGTCCATGTCTCCCTAGCTCTTCTGGCAATGTGACCGTGTAAGGAGGCAGAGCATGAGCAAAGTCCTTCAACTGGAAGGGCTTGGCACGTTCACGATGGACAACCGCAGCTGGTGTGAGTGAGTGGCGTGCGGTGGGCTGGGGAGAGAGGGGAAGAGAGGAAGTTGGAGAACTCAGCCTCGCCAGGTCTTCCAGGATCTTGCAGGCTATGGCAACCTATTGCATAATTCAAATTATACAGCCCAGGCTGGACTTTTAAAATAGCCACCCACTGTGGAGTATCATGTGCACGTGGGGAGGTCAGAGAGGCACGTGAGAAAGCAGAGAGCCCGGTTCAGGGGTGTGTTTGTGTGCTAGGGCCGCGGCAACAAAGAACCACGCTGGGCGACTTAGACAACAGAGGTGTATTGGCCTGCCATTCTGGAGGCTGGGAAAGTGAGATCAGGGTATCGGCAGCGTTGCTCCTTCTGAGGGCTGCAAGGGAGAATCCCCTCTACGCCCCTCCCCTAGCTTCTGGGGCTTCACCAGCAATCTTGGCACTCCTGGCTTATGGAAGCTTTCCCTGACCTTCACATGACCTTCTCCCCGAGTGCATGTCTGTGTGCAAATTTCCCCTTTCTATAAGGACACCAGTCCCATTGGCCTGGAGCCCATCCTACTCCAGTATGACCTCATCGTAACTGATTACATCTTCGATGGCCCAGTTTCCGAATTCGGTCCCTTTCTGGGCTTCAGCATGTGAATTCAAAATGTTTGAAAATGTCGGCCCGTAACAGAAGGCTACTGCAGGTGTCCCAGGGAGATGGCATGCAGCTGGAGATGACAGTGAGGATGGGGAGAGCAGTTTGACAGGAGACATCCCTTAAAGGCAGAGCTGACGGGTTTTGCCGATGGATTGGGTGCGTGATGGAAAGTGGTGGTAGCCGGAGAGGAGACCCAGTAAGACTTCAGATTCTGGCCTGAAGAGCCAAGGGGAGGTTGGGTGGGGGTTGGGAAGTAGGTCTGGGGGCGAGAAGTCAAGAGCAAGGTTTTGCAGCCAGCTGTGGCAGACACATCTGGCGTTTGCCCCAGCTTACCTCGCAGGCCCACCTTGTCCTGGGCCGGAGGAAGCAGGCTCTAATGAGAGGCAGCTGTGCCCGGGCGGCCGGCTCCCATTTGTTCTGCTTTCAGCATCAAAGGCCCGAGAAGAGGTTGTCCAGCCCTGAAGGCCATGACCATCCATCTTGGAGGCTATGCTGCCAGGAAGCCAGGTCCCTGTGGCCAGTGCCTGTTCACTCCGCGTGCAGCACGGCCCCCTTCCCAGCACACTTTCGGCGCTGCAGCTTCGGAAACTTCCCCTTCAGCCAGGCCCTCAGCCCTTCCCAGGGGGACCCACCGCCTGAGAGGAAGAGGGGTGCTGCGGAAGCGAAGGGGACGAGGCTCAGGGGAAGAGGCTGACTGTCCCCAAAGCGAGCCCTAAACACGTGAGAGTCTACTTAATAACAAAGAAGGAAGCCATTTAGCAAGAGGGTTAGAAGCATAAGCTGTGCTATCACCCACCTGTGTTAGAGCCCAGACCTGCCTCCCCTAGCTCACCTGTAAAACATAGGGAGGAATAATACCTGTGTAGTAGGTAACTGTGAGGCTGAAATGAGGTGTGACCTGTGGGAAGTTCTTGTCCTGCAGTAAGCTCTTGCAAAGGTGACAGTAATAGTAATTTATTAAATAGTAATTAAATTTTATTAAATAGTAATAAATTAGTACTACTGTTATTCTTGCTATTTGAGGCCAATCATGTCATATTGAAATTATGTATTTAAAATGTTCACGCGAACAAACCAACAAAGGCTCAAACCTTTACACTGACCTGCTTAAGTTAGAATTAAGCAGTCGTGGTATGATACGACCTCCAAATCAGCACTAAAATATTTACACCCGAACCGAGTGTGAGTGTGGAAAGGTCGCTTACTGATGTCGGCAGGCCTAGAAGCCTACGCTCATCTCTGCTGGCCACTAGCTGTGGGACTTGGGGCAAGCGCTGCCCCCTCTGAGGCTCTGACTCAGGGACCGGGTGAAGGAAGGTACTCATGGGTACCAAAGATCACGTACATAAAGAACCTGACCCAAGACGTGGCTCATGGTAAATACACAATACAATATATGATAGGTATTGTGGTAGATTAATGGCCTTAATGTCTTCTCTCCCATCCCTCCCACCAAAATCTTTGCCTCTCCCTGCATGCTTGCCCTCTACCCATTTAGTATCCTTCCTCTCTGACCTTGGGCTGTCTCGACCAATGGCACGTTAGCAGAGGTCACACCAGCACGTACTTCCAAAAGCACTTGCATGTTTCCTTTTCCTCCCTCTTGCTCCCCTGCACCTGCCAGAGCACCCCATCCAGGACATCCTGTGGGCCCATGCGATCTGTGCCGCCGAGCCAGGTCAGCCCAGTCCTGGGCTCAGACAGAGCCACCCTGGACCAGCGGAGAGCCCGCCTGCTCCAGACGCGTGCGCAGATCCAGCCAAGACAGCTGCCCAGACACCCCGTGGCTGGCTGTAGGTGCAGGGCGAGTCCAGCCCGGGACAGCCAAACCCAGCTTGGATCAGCAGAACCCTACAGACCTTTGAGCCAAATACACATTTATTATTATATGTAGCCAAGTCCTTGTGGCTGTAATTCAGCATTATTGCGGCAATAGATAATGGTTACGGATATTAATGTGCCATATCACTGATGCTTGCTTCATAACACAGACTCTTCTAGATGGATCTTAGGGCCTCTGGGACCCACAGATACTGACATTTGTAATGAGAGTTCACCCTTCTCCTAATCCCCATAAGATTATCTGACAGTGAACCCATAAATCTCTAAATCTGAAATATAGTAAACAAGCCTCAATTGTTTTGTTTTGTTTGCGGTAAAGAGCCAAGAATCAAAGTGCCAGAAGCAGTATGATGTTGGCCAGACAGAAGGAGTGAGAGTGGAAAGCAGGCCAGGTCACTGTCTCTTTCTGTCTTCTGACCCAAATTTGTAGACTTCCTGGCCCCAGAATCAGGAATTAGGGCCCTCTCCTTAGGACCTTCTTTGCTGATTATACAGATCTGATTCTAAGCATCTTAATAGGATGGCTTTAGCCACGTAGTGGACAATTGTTCATTGCTGAAACTAAAAAAATCTCCCCATGAGTCTGGCAACCCACTTAGCCCCCACCAACCTTATTGTGGAGGGAGGCTAGCACGGGGGTTGAAAGCGTGGCTTGGTGTCAAATGCCCTAAACCTGAAGCCTGGCCCCAGCCCCTGCTCTCCAGCGCTGCACCCTTGAGCAAATCACAGAACATTTCTGCGAGGTTTCTATAGAGGAACCTCTGTAAAGATGGACATAAACTTGGTACCTGACACATAAGGATAAGGGACATAAAACAAGGAAGGTATCTGCATGTATCAAGTGCTTAATGATTTGGAGCTGTTGTGACAAATAGGTCCATTTACCCCCGGCACAGCACTTAGCCCGTATGTCCCCAAACTGGCCCAACAGGGCCCGTCCTGGCGCCAGAGGGTTATCATAGCCGCATTGCCCCTTCCTTCTGATTTTAGATTTGTTGATTCTCCTCTTTGAATTTCACGACAATTTTACTTCTTGGGTTGCATTTTCAGGATAACCAGATGGTTAAGTAACCATTGACAACTGGATCAATTAAGGTCAAGTTAGTTGATGTTACAGATCTTAGCGGTTTAACATATAGAAGTTTATTTCTCATTTACATAAAGTTTACACAGCAGCAGGATACCAGAGAGATGCTTGCTCTGTGTGCTCAGGGGCCCAGGTTGATGAGACTCCGCTGGCTTCACCCTCTGTGATCAAGGTCACCCTGGACATCAACATTCAACCGGTTGACATGGGAAGGAGGGTATAGAGGCGGGTCAGAGTTCCCAGCCTGAAAGGAACTCCTTCATCACATCTGCCCACATCCCATTGACTAGAACCAGTCACATGACCACACACAGATGCAAGGGAGTCTGGGAAATGTAGTCCCTGAATGGACTGCTGTTTGCCAAAAATGTCTATATTCTGGAAGGGGAGCATGAGTTTTGTGGACAGATGGCTGTCATTGCCTCAGTGGCTAGCACTCCCTGAGCACCTACTATGTGCTGCACCATGTGATGCCCTTTACACCCATCATTCATGGAGGCTCCTGGCAGCTCCACGAGGGAGGATCCTAATTCTCACCTCATCTTCCAGCCTAGGAGTGAGGCCCTGAGACATGCCCCTTTGCTACGGCGCAGGCTCTCAGAAGCCGCAGTTTCTTCTGCATTCTCCTCGTGCTGGCAAGGTGGCCGGGGTCCACTGTGGACTTGGGCTTGGAGTCTGATCATTGGAGCTGCCTTACCAGCATAGCAGTGTTATCCTGTCAGGTTCTGCCTTGCACACAATCCATCACCCACCCCTGCAGTGACCCAGGGCTAATCACCCTGCCCAGTATCACCGCCATCGCCAACCCTCAGATCTCACCAAGCTATTAGCTTTCTATGACTCTGAATTCACCCGGCTTTGCCCTGCTTTCTGTCCTGGTCAAGATCAGGCAGACCAGCCTGCCAAATCTCAAACAGTGTGTTAGAGAACTATGGGGCCCCACAGTTCACGCTCAGCTCTCTGGATCACTGTGGCTGCCAAGGCTACCACCTGTGGGAGGGACAGTGATGCTGCCCTCCCAAAGTTGTCCACATCTTAATCCCTCGGGACCTGTGAATATGTTACCTTACTTGGCAAAGGTAAATTTGAAGATGTGGTTAACTTTAGGATTTTAAGATGGGAAGATGATCCTGGATTTTTTCAAGGGTCCTTACGAGAGGAAGGCAGGACGATCAGAGCCAGAGAGGAGATGTGATGACGGAAGCAGAGACTGGAATGACGTATTTTGAAGGTGGAGGAAGGGGGCTGAACCTCCTTTGCTCTAAGGTGTGTTCCTTGGTCCTGTGCAACGGTCTGCAGGGTCCCATGTGGATGGATGAGCACAGGCTAGAACTTGAATACTAGTAGGCGTCGGCTAGCCCTCTGGGCAGAAAAGACAAACCCATACCTTGAGTATGTGTCGATCTCAGTCAAGATAAATCTGCTCCTTCCCAGGCAGAAGAAATCCAAGACAGTCACTTGCCATTGAATGGCTGTTTGATCCCCTTGAGGGAAGGTGCCACATCAAGGGCTCAGCATTGGTCCCGTGCTGGCAGGTTGGCTATTATGTAGCAGCAACAGTTGGTCAGCCTTGAGGAGCAGGGTCCTTCCCACAAACTCCTTCCATCCCTGCTCCCATAGCTACTCCACTCAAGTGTCATTTTTGTACACACTTGGGTGCTGACACCACGTTGGTTGGCATCATCTGTTGTTGGCTGAGCCATTCTGTCTGCTTGGCTGTGCAGCGCTGTCCAACCTTTTGGTGTCTCTGGGCTACAATGGAAGAAGAAGGGTTGTCTTGGGCCACATGTTAACTACACAAACACTGTGAAAACTGATGAGCAAAAAAAAGGTTTTAAGTAAATTTATAATTTTGTGTTGGGCTGCATTCATAGCCATGCTGGGCCGCAGGCGGCCCGCAGGCTGCAGGTTGGATACCCCGATTGCCTCTTCCGAGGTGGACAGTGTCTGGCTATCTCATTATGCCACAGAGAGGTTCTCACACTTCACGTCCTTAAGTCCATCCATGTATTTCTTCCCAATACCTCCTTGTTCCCAGTATTCCAAATTTTGTCCTCCCAGGTTCTCAAACAGCCAACCAAGCCATTCACCAGTGATGTAAGCCCGTATATATATTGCATCCTTGGACCACATCTCTTTCTGCACTAAGTGGATGACGAGGTCACTGCCCAAAACTCCACCCAAGGCAAGAACCATCATTTTTCAGTACTGACCTTGAGTGGAGCCATAGGCAGTTAGAGTCAATTTGCAGCTTGCACCCGCACACCAAGCTAACCCATCTGTGGAGTCTTTTCCTCCTCTGTCCACTGTTTACAAGGGGCCCTCCATGTGGACAATGGGCGAGAGCTGAGTGAGGGGTGCCAGTAGAACCATGGTGGGTGATGTGGGGAGCCAGGTTGTTTGGTTGTGCAGCTTACACATGCCCTCTCTTCCTGTCAGGCCTATCCAGACGTATGGCTTTGCAATACTGTCTGTACTCAGCTCATGATAGATAGCCCTGGTCACATGCAGACTTGGTGTCCCATGCCGGGTCCTCCATCTCTAACAGGGCACAGTGTCATTCCAGGAGCTGCTTTTGAAAGGTATATGATTTTCCACTGCAGGTGACATGACCTTGCTCCAGAACTTCAGAGGTCTACCCTGAGGTTCTCCTGCAGGGGCCTGCCATAAAATCTACACAGCATTTTTTCCACCGTGGAGAGCTCTGGTACCATAGGGTCTGTTGAGTTGTAAAGCAGCTGGGCTTGTTGGGTTACAGCCTGCATCTGCTGCAGACAGATCCTGCCCTGGTGTCCGCTCGAAGTTAGCAGCTTTGAGTGTTATTTGCTATATGGGCTGGAGCACAGGCCTCCAGAACCCAAGGAGGCAAACCAGTCATTGTACTTCTCAGTCTTACTGGTGGCAAGTGTGAGATGCAATAATTTTTCCTTTACTTTCGAGGGACTTTCTTGGAATGCCCTAGACTAGGAACCAAAACTTCAGTAATGTGGCTACTGACTCCTTTACAACACCTCCCACACCTGGAGCACATGTCACACCAAGGCCTCCAATGCATTTGCTACTTCTTGTTCATCTAGTTTAATTAACATGACGTCGCCAACATAGTAGACTAATGCAACATTCTGCAGAATGTCTGGATAGTGCACTGCCTTCAGATTATATTACGACAGGGGGTGGAAGAACGGGTGTAACCCTGGGGCGAGATAGTAAATGTATACTGTTGTTCCTTCCAAGTGAATGCAAACTGTTTCTGATCCTGTTGTCTGAGAGATGGGAACACACACACACACACACACACACACACTCACCAGTGTTCAGTTGCCCAAGTAAACGGCTGTAGCATAGGTCCCTCTGGTGAAAGGGCTGGTCATACAGAATTTCCTGGAGGCCATATTAGTCTGCTGTAACAAAGAAACCACATCTGGCACAGTAACTACAAGAAAGGGCACTACTTGCTTAAGTTTTCCAGGGCCCATTGTCCTCCTCCAGAATCTGTGTGGCTTTGACAGGAGCCGACTAATGAATTAAACGGAAATGTGATGGGACCACCGTCCACACATCCTTTAGAACTTGAAGAGAGGCACCAATTGCTGCCATTCTCCATCCCTCATCCCAACTCTGGGACACAGTATTGGTGGGTTTTTGTTTTTTTTTTAGCTACTTACTATCTTTATTAGGGCAAGGGACGCATTTTAAAAAGTTCACACTTGGATTGCTAAGGAAACAATGTGTTTTGCCAACTTCTAAGTAAAGACATTCATTCCAGTGATAAATTTGGGGTTTTGGGCAAATGATCTGAGCAAGACTGGGATAGACCAAATGGACCTTCTGGGCTGGCCTGGCTCCCATGTACCCATTCTAAAAGAAGGCCCATGATGGCGCTTTCAGTATAAATGTCAACTCACACCCTGTTTCTAATAGTCCTCACAATGTTTAGGAATAATCCCCTTCCCCAGTGTCCAGTTACCCAAGGAAACAGGGCTGGAAAAATCCCTACCAAACATACCTGCCATGGTGTTGCCAGCACCTTTCTCCAGGAGACCCAGCCTCTTCTCCAGCCAGTGGGTTCTAGGTCTGAAAACTGACTCGGGATCAGAAACTGGTCAAAGAATCATGGCTTTTTATTAGGCTGGCTCCTCTCAGACTCCTGATCGTTCATTCCTGAATTTAAGAAATGCTCTTGTTGGTTGTCCCCCAGCCCCAGGGAGGCCACTTTCTCTTAACCAACTCTGGTCGGCTCTACATCTTCAGGGCAGAGTCTGTTCCCGCTTCCCCAGCCAGTGCATCCCTGCCTGAGTTCTGTGGTGAACTGACCCCAGGTATTGGTCCGATGGTCGGGAGAGACGGTAGGGGCACATCCTAAGGGAGGTATATGTTGCCTTGTAAGTTAGAGGCCTCTGTGTTGCCTTTGAGCAATGCCAGAAGACCCTGGGTCATCTGGGGACAGAAGATTTTCAAGTGTATCAGTCCAGATATCCCATTTCATATCTCAGGGTCCTGCTCTTTTACAAAGCTCTGACCTTTCATAGAAACTCCTTTCCTGGAGCTCTTCTACTCTTACAGAAAAAAATGTATTTTATTATCTCAAACAAAAAAAATTTCTTCAAGGAAAACTCCTGGATCTGATCTTCAGTTATTCTCGCCTTCTGACCTCGAGACTAGAGTCGCTTTTTAAACTGCCAGTGAGAACTCTGACTTTCAAATTAGCCTTGAATTGCTGATGAAACACACTTAGCCTTTCCTTGTCTATCTCCAAAGCCTCTTGTCCCTTGCACCGGTCATTTGATTCCATTGTCACTAGGATTACTTCCCCCAGACTTGCCACTCTTGTCACATTGTCCAAACCACTGTTCCCTTGTACTCACAAGCTATCCCAGTTCACCACTTGCCAAAGGCCAATGACGTCATTGCTGTATCGCTCTAGGGATTATCAGCTCTCCACACACCGACAGTGACGGGGCGCTCATTGCCAGTCTGGCAGCAGATAATCCAGCTCCCAAAGCCCATTTTGAAGTCTGCCTTCTTGGACCACTCACGGCACCAAATCTCCCAGGTCGGAGCCTCTGGGACTCAGACTCTGAGACAGACATTTGCTTGTGGGAGGTTCTCTGAAGATGCTCTCAGCATCGTCTGCAAGGAGTGAAGGAAGCCTGTTTGGATGCAGAAAGAAGTTGGGCTCAGCTGCAGACACAACAAGAGCCTCAGCCAATCCCACAGGGAGTTCTGGAACCTGTGGTTACCCCAACTGGGGAAACAGGGCGAGGTCTATAAGACCTCCATTAACCATTCATTGGATTTAGGCTGCCCCTTGGGCCAGCTGTTACTTTCAGCCAAGAGCAATCCCTGGGGTGCAATCCGTGACATGAGTGTGATACTCAGTCCCCAGCTCTCAGCTGTCAGCCCTCTTAGTCACTGGGCAGGGGTAGGGGGCGGATCTGGGTAATACACCACAGCATCTACTACACCAGTTTTGCTCACATGAAAAGATGTGTAAAAGCCCCTCCTCCCCCCCAAATAGAAATGTATTCTACATATTTTGCACATTTAAAATGTTGATTGATAGTGCCACATTTCTCTCCAAAAAGCTCAAACTATTTATACTTCTATCAGCAATGTGGGAAAATGCCTATTTCCCAACCTCTTAGCCAACTTTGAGTAGCTGATCTTCGAAAACTGTCAGTGTGATGGGGGAAGGTACATTGCCTTGTTTTAGTTTTCAGTTTCATTATTAGCGAGGTTGATCATCGTCCTGAATGTTGCTCATGTTTCTTACTCTTTTCCCTCACTGACTCGCAGCAGCTATTTCTATCTCATGGGCAGAGAGCTTACTTCCGTCATATGTTTCCCCGAGTGAACCCTGTCTTTCAACTTTCTTGGCAACGTATTTTACCATAAAATCTGTAAAACCTCAGACTGCCCATCTTTTCCATTATGGCTTCTGCGTCTCATTTGCTACTTAGAAAGGCTTTATCCATATAAAACATTTTTTCATAGTTTTTTCTAATATTTTTATGGTTTGGGTTTTTACATTTAAATTTTATTCCATCTGGAATTTATTCTGGTGAGAGAAGTAGGAATCCCTCTTTTTTTTTCCAAATGGCCAGCCAGTGGCTCACGTCACCTATTAAATAATATATCCCTCTCCTCTGACTGGAAGCGCCTCTTCTGTGCACTGTGTTCCCACATCACGTTGCACTTTCTGCTCTGCTACAGTGCCTGCCTATTTCAACTCCGCATCCAAGCATCGGTGTTATTCTCTCTTTGTGTTTCAGTATCTGTTACTATGACTTCTCCTCCTGTTCTCATTTTTTGCCCCAGAGTTTTATTCTGTCCTATTCACCCAGATAAAATTTAGAACAATGCTGACAAGCTCCAAAAATAATCACATGGGCATTTTGGTTGGGATTGGGTTGAATTTTCAATACATTTTCGGAGAATTGAATAACTTTGAGTCATTCTAGATAAGAACAAGATACATGTCTATTTATTCAAGTCCTTCTCTCTATGCTTTTGGGGAATATGTGTGTATATCTATATCTATATATCTATATATCTATATATACACACACACACACACACACACATATTTTCAGGTTTTCCCGCACATTTCTTATCAAATGTATTCCCGATATTTTATTTGTTGTCATCGTTATTATTGTTGCCTTTGTGAGCAGTTTATTTATTTCCATTATCCTGGTTATTGTTGCTGTATAAGGAAGTTAGTGAGTTTTGTATATTTATTTTATAACAAGACACCATACCAAGCTGTCTGATTGTTTATAATGTTTTTCTATTAATTATCTTGCTCTTCCCAGATAAATAAAAATAATCTTCCAGCCTCCTGGATCTACGCTTCAGAAAGGTTGTTCTCTGGGAAAAGGGAGGGTGGGAGTGGCTGGAGGCAGAGTGGCACCTCAGTCCTGGCTGGTCTGTCGTGTCAAGGGTGTTTTCTTTCTCACGATCTGCATCAGGACAGAGGACTTTTGGGTTTGTGGACAAGAATCCGGCAGTACTGACTGTTGAATTGGCAATGAGGTAAAAATAAACCTTCAGTTCCTTGAGATGTTACTTGATCACAGTGCACTCTGATGTTGTATTAGGGGAAGTCAATCTGTATGATAAAAGATAATAATAAAAGTGGACACTGACCGAGCATGAGCTGCGTGCTGGACACCGACCTGAGCACTTTATGTACTGCATATTCTCTCATTCGCTCTTCAAGGCATCCCTTTGAGGTGGATACCATTATCAGACCCATTTTACAGATGAAGAAACTAAGTCCCGGAAAGGTTGAGTGCCGTGCCCCTGGTCATACAGCTGGTAGCTGGTAGAATCCGAATTTGAATCCAGCGACTCCGGAGTCCATTGCCCATAGCGACTACAGCAATGTGGCTCAGCACAGCCCAAATCTGCTCTCTATGTACAGCTCCAGAGGAACCCTGAGTCTGAGTTCAGACTAACCACAGGGCTTGCTTTATCTTTTTTGCACTTCCTTTGACCCGGCCACCACCTCAGGAGGTCACGCCCTCCCAGCTTTCTAGGCAGCCTGAGGACACGGGGCAGGGACACGCAGAGCAGTGCCACTGGGCAGGTTCCAAGTGCAGGGGGAGGGCAGGAGTGGCAGGGTGGCAACCAGACACTGACGAGTTAGGACCGGGCTCTGGAAGACCGCAGTTTCTAAAAAGTACATTTTCTCTGGGCAGCTCTCTCATTTCACCACTTTGTGGTTGATGATGGAAGTGTTCTCCCTCTTTTGAAACTGCCTCTAGTTTTTGACCCTGACCTCTTGCTCTCTGATCCGTGGGCCAGCCTGTTCCTGGGCAGAGTTTCCAGGTCGCTTAGGCAACAGGACAGAGCTATCCTCTCAAACACACACACACACACACACACACTACAGCTCCCCTAAGCAGCTCTGGACCAACTCACCTAAAACCACAGGTCAGCCGGCCACTGTCTATATGACAGTATGTCTATAGGCACAAAATGCCCTGGGAAATCACAGATGGCCTCAGAGAGGAGGTGACATTCGAGGCATTGCCCAATTAATCTTACATGACTAGTATTGATATTAATCCCTTCACTGAACAACTACTTACCAAGCTCTTACTATGTGCTGGGGATATAGTGATAAATCAGATAGAGGGGTCTTTGCCCTCAAAACACTTACGTTCTAAACACTAACATGTAAACAGGTAAGTGAAAAAGATAATTCATATGGTTGGAAGTGCTATGTAAGATAAAGGGACAGAAAGTGAGCGGCGGGGAGCTGGGACTTAAGACCGATAGCCAGGGGTCTTCCCCGAGGAGCTGAGATGACATCACACCTGAGGATGGGAGGGTCACTGGGGTCACCATGTGGAGGAGGAACAGTGGGGGCAGGGACAAGTGGGCCACCGCTCAGGGAGCAGTGCAGGGAGTCAGGGGCAGTAATTTAGAGTGGGAAGCACAGGAGGTGGGGACATGCAGGCACACGGCCCTTACGGCACAGATTAGGAAGTGGCACCTAACTGTGTCTGTCCTTGGAGGGCATAAAAAGTGCGGGATCAAAGGTGACTTCTGGAATTTGGGCTCAAACAGTGTGAGATGAACGGTGAGGCTGTTGTCCAGGATGAGGGATACGGAGGCTGGGGCAGGTCTTCGGTGGCAGGGACTGAAGTGCTCGTGAGTGACGACCACACCAACAGTAACTGCAGGTCACGGGACACAGTGTGCTCGGCGTTTGCTTACATTCGTGGCCTTGCTAACGTATCAGTTAGACTGAAAAATAGATGCCTTCCCATTTTCCAAATGAGGAAAGAGTTTTGGAGAGGGGAAGTGACACTCAGTTGATAAGGACAGACCTGGGATTCGAACCCCAGTCTGCCTGCTCATAACTGTTAGACCCGATAGTAACTTTATAATTAAACATTGATAAATAATAGGATTTAAAAAACTGTTATGGAAACATTTTGCTATATTTCAGTAACTTTTTTTCACTTGATAAGTTATTTAACATTTGTTTAAAATACCAAAAGGGTGGACAAAAAGAGACAAAATAAATAAAAATGGATATGGATGCCAAAATCCTCTAGTGAGAGGTGGACACCAGACACTCTGGTCATTAAGCAAGTTGCCCAATAGGTACACAGACTCAGGTGAAGACATGAATTGCCCCTGGATGGCTGGGACCCAGACCCTTAACACACCTTTCAGACCCTGCCTGGCCTGCCTCCCCACTCCCTCCTCCAGCCCGTCCTGTGTGACCTTGCCCCTCATCTCTGTCCTCCCACTGACTGGGGCTTTTCTCCTCTCCTTCCAAACTCCCTGCTCATCCAAACCTGGAACCCTCACTCTTCTGCCCCCTTCCCTTGGTAAACTCCTACTCATATGACACAACACAGTCAAGAATCACCTCCTCCAGGAAGTCTTCCCAGAACTCCCATCAAGTTTTTTATTTCAGGCCTCATAGAATCAAGCTCTTCTTCTCTGCAGCTCTTTCTTAGTTTTTAATTCCTAGCCATCACTGTGATTTCTCTCTACCTCCCCATTAGGAAGGGAGGGGCCAGGAGGGAAGAACTGAGGTACCCCAGGTCTTAGCTCAGAGCTGGCACTGAGCAGGAACTCAGTAATTGGCGAGTGAATGAATCATGTCTCTTGACAACTTTGAAATGCTCTGCCTCTTGCCTGTGGGTCCTCAGAGGAGACTCCTGGCTGAGCCTCCTGCCCTTGCAATACCTGGCATTTCCCTCTGGAAGAACCATCCTGGTCTCTGGACAGCCAGACCCTTGTTCCCAAGTCACTTGCTTTCCAGGCCACAGTGCTCCAGAAAGGGCCCAAATGGCTGCCAGAGCCGGGGAGGGAGAGCTGGGGAGGGAAGTTATGGGAAAGGGGAGTTGAAGGCTCTCGTTGAGGTGGCATGGGAGGGGTCTGAGGTCTCAGCGTGGAGGGCAGTCGAGTCCCTGCCAGGTTAGCCCTGTTACCTGGAAACACGGCCTGCCTCAGGGTTCCAGAGCCCCCATGGGCCCTGTACAGCTGGGGGGCCCAGCATGCAGTTTCCATTAGGGGAAATGATGACTTAGACAGAGGCCGCCCCCTTTCCCAGCCTGTAGCCCCAGCTCAGGTCCCTTAGAGGAAGGCTTCCTTTTGAGGCCCAAGTGAGGCAGAGAAGGGAGGGAAGCTCCACAGTCCAAATATTTGTAGATGGAGCTGTTTTCCCAAGCAAAGCAGAACCAGATGCCACCACCCTCTGGGGGCGGCCCGGCCTTGGCACTGGGCAGCAGCCTCAAGGCTGGAGGCCAGACGCAGAGTGGTAAGGTGATGGCTGGCCAGGGATGGCACCGTGGGGTCCCGGAAGGCTGGTTGCTTATTACATATGATACTTTCATGCTGCCTGTCCAGACAGTGAACCAGAGGAGGGCAGGAACTACGTCCCGCTCATGGCTGGGTTCCCAGCACGTGCTGAGACCAGGTTCAGAGAGGGACCTCAGTCAACATCCCCTAAGACACTGACTGACTGGCTCCTGGAGTTGCTCCAGCTGTCGGGTCAATTATACCCGAATCACACTGGGTAGATGCACAGCCTTGGCCACGTCTCCTGATGGCTCTGTGTCTCAGTCGCTGCATCTGTGTAACGGGGATGATAGCGTGCTTGACTTGCAGCATTGCTGGGGGCTCAAGAAGTCCGCGTGCCTAAACCTAAATCCACGCTTGGCCCAGCACTGGCTCTCAAAAATGCTCACTCTTAGTAACCCCTAATAATCTGGGGGGGCAGCCAGGAGCTGGGGCAAACACAGCTCCTGGAGGTGGCAGGAATGGGAGACAGTTCCATGGAGGTGGCAGGCAGCGAGCAGACTCTGTGGATGCAGCAAACCTGCAGGTTCCAATACAAGAGGCAGAGACCCGGCAGCTGGCAGCCGTGGTTACAAAAGAAGCACACATTGCAGAGGCCCGGGCTCAGAACTTAGACGGATGCCAAGAGCTGGAGCTCAATATTTGTTAGATTCTTCTTTCCTATAAAATTTTTTTAAGAAATAAAAGTCTGTGTGGGTTGGAGAGGACAGAGGGGCAGTGCAGAAAGGAGGGATGAGGCAGAGGCTAGCTGTGGGTGCCGTGGGCTGGCCGTCCGGATCAAATCTCAGCTCTGAGCTGGTGCCAGCCACCACCCCTCCCGCTGCACTTTCCCTTTCTCCTTTGTTCAGTGGGGGTGTTAGAGGTAGTGCCCTCATAGGACTGTTGTGGGGATTTAATGAGTTAATACCTATCAACGCCCAGAGCAGTGCCGTGCCCTGTTGGAAACGTCTCTTGTGTTTGCTTGGAGAGACAGGACGCATAATGGAAAATGTGTGGGTTTGGGCCCCACGTCTGAATTCAGATCCGGTTACCTCTCCATCCAGCCACATAATCTTGGGTGAGGCATTAAGCTTCGCTAGGCTTCGGGCACCTGCTCAGTGAAGTGGGAGTGGTGCTGCTGAGGCTGTGAGGAGTAAATTGTAGCACTCAGCAGGTGGCTGTCACAGGTAACCAGTGTGGCTTTAGATGCTCCTGGGGTGCGAGGTCTTACCTGTCAAGAAAAACTGACATAAAGGCTGGGTGTTCGGGGATCCTGTGATAGTTAATTGTGTGTGTCAACTTGACTGTCCACGGTGCCCAGATATGTGGTCAAATTTCATTCCTGATGTTTCTGTGCAGGGTTTTTTTAACGAGATGAACACTTAAATCAGGGGACTTTGAGCAAAGCAGATTGTCCTCTGTAATGTGGGTGGGTCTGTCCACTCAGCTGCAGGCTGGAATAGAACGAGAGACTGACTTCCCCCAAGCAGGAGGAAGCTAGTAGACGGCTTTCACACCTGAACTGCAGCAACGGCCAGTCCCTGGGTCTGGAGCGTGCTGGCCGATCCTACAGATTTTGAACTTGTCAGCCCCTATAATCTGATGAGTCAATTTCTTAACATCTCTCCCTCTTCCCCAACACCCTATTGGTTCTGTTTCTCCAGAGACCCCAAACTAATATAGGTCCTATGTTTATTGATAATAAAAAGTATGCCCAGGACAAGCCACCTCATGGATGAGAAATGGGAAAGAGGGAGTCCTTAGCATGGTGTCTTTAGAACTGAACTGAAAGTGTATCCTCAGGAAATAAACCCTTAAGACCCCAGACCTTGGGGAAGTCCTGCAGGAGGGCCTTAGGGGTGGAGGGTGCAGACCGGCCCCAGACCTGGGTCTGGCTACTCTGTGAAAGCACAGCAGATTCAGCAGAAGGCAAGAAAGCACCTTCTTGGTGAAAATGTCAGGGTGATGAGGTTCGTGAGAAATCTGGATAGAGTCCACAGGGATGTCTACTCCCAAGGACTCTCCTTGGGAGAAACACCATGGAAGAAGCAAAGCCTGGGGTCCCAGTCTGAGTTCCCTCCTGTGTCCTAGGGCCTCGGTCCACCCATACAGTGAGTATAATGAAGGCTGAGGCTTTATGATTTCTAAGGTACCTGCCAGCAGGATGCTCAGGGGTGCTGGGCGGGACAGGGACCCAGGCGGAGGAGAATGGGTAGGAGCAGACACAGCTGTAGGGGCTGCAACCCAAATTGCAGGCTGGGAATAAGTCCATTAAGGGAGCGTGTCCTTAACCCTGGTGGTGCTCCATGGGAAAAGCTACTTCAAGGCTTGCGAGAGAGGGGAGGAGCCGCTCAAGGTCAGGGATCCAGAACAAAGTCGTTTTTTTTTTTTTCCTGTGCTATCACATGTTCCTATTAAAATTTTCTTCAAAAACACTTTTAAATTATTCAGGCGCCCTCCTCTCTAACCATCTAATTTAACTTTTTGTATGTTGTTATTAAAAATACAACTTTGATGTTTGCTTTTTCTTCTTACAAAAGTAATAAGTATTTATTATAGAATGTTAAGAAAATTAGCATAAGGGGGAAGGAGAAAATCGCCAGTGCACTCATTAGGATGGACCACCTGCTGTTAATAAACAACCTCCAAATTTCAGCTGCTTAACATAATAGATTATTTCTGCTCATGCGAAAATCCAGTGACAATGTTTGCTATGTAGCCTTTCTGTTGATGGTTCAGGGACTCGGGATCTTGTATCTTGTGTCTCTGTCACCCTGGGGCTCTGGGTGCTTTGTCTCTAACCCGTGGGTGGGGAAAAAAAGGAGTAAAGATTGGGAAGCAGGTTTTATGGGTTAGGCTTGGAAATGGCAAGCATTATTTCTGCTCACATTTCATTGGCCAGCATTCTGTCACGTGGCCACATCTGACTACAAGGGAAGCTGGGAAATGTAGTCTAACTCTGTGTCAGGGAAAGAGGGATGGGTTCCTGTGAACCTATCACATGGTGTCTGCCACAACCTGAACTTCAGCATCCTGAGAGAACCACTATTCACACTCTGAGGGATCTTTTTCAGTTCCTTTTTCTATGTCCTATACATTTTGTGTAATAAAGCATTTGGCTGGCCTAAGTCACCAGTTCCTGAGAGGCATCCTCTAAGCCCTTGGAATTTTCTGGGTAATAGGAGTATCCTTAACATTCCTAGTGTCCCCTAGGAGCACACCTGGCAGGTTATGCTAATGAGATGGCTCAGGGTGGTGGTTGGCCACACCTGAACGACCAGCCATGTGATTGGAGGGCTGGGGCTTTGAATCATCGGACATCAGCCCAGCCTCAGCGAAGGGGAGGGGCATAGAGTTCACTTACTCATGTCTATGTGATGAAGCCTCATTAAAAACTTTGGACACCAGAGCTCTGGGGAAGCTCCTGGTTGGCAGCACTCTGTCATCTGTCGATGCCAGGAGGGTGACATGGCCCCGGGGATGGTGGTGGCTTTGTGTCTGGACTCCCCCAGACTTAGTCCCATGTGACTCTTCTCATTTGTACCCTTTTGCCATAATAGAACAGTAACTGTAATTACAGTGCTTTCCTAAGTTCTGTGAGTCTTTCTAGTGAATAATCGAACCTGAGGGAATCCATGGGGACCTCCGAATTTGTAGCCAGCTAGTCTGGAGGGAGGGGAGCCCTGAAGACCCCAAAACTTATGGCTGGTGTCTGAAGTTAGGGCTGTCTTGCAGGGGGGTCATGCCCTTCATTGCAAAGTTTGACCCAACTCTGGGTCCATATGGCTCTATAGATTCACACATACATATTGAAATGCACATGTTTAAAAATATGGGCTCGTCCTATAAACCCTATTTTACAAAATTCTTGTCTTCATTTGATTCGTTCATGTCCTTTCAAAAAGCTGACCTCAATTCCAGGTTATTCCAGGAACCCAGTCGAAACTCTAGGATTCCACTTGTTTTCCCAAGCTGGGAGCAGATGGGATGGCCCTAGTCCCACACCTGACCTTTGTCCCCGACAGCAGCCTGAAGCACCTCTGAAGGAGGGCCGGGCTGGCCTAGCAGAGCTAGGTGTGAGCAGAGAGTGGCCCGGGCGCATGGCCAGCCCTGCAGAGCCGGGGATGGCGTGTGCCCCCCGGTCACAGTCAGGGCGGCGGGAGGGGTCTGGAGCAGACCACGACGATGTGCGCTGAAGCAGTGGGTCCAGCCTCAGTTTCCTCATTAGTAAAACAGAGACGACACTAACACCAGTCCTACTGGGTTGGTGCAAAACTCAGAGAACAGTCTGGGTCCTCAGATCTGTACCCTGTCAGGGTGTGCCCGATGCTGGGGAGGCTCAAAGAGACCAATAGTCACCCAAGGTCACCATGCCCTCTTCTGGGGCCAGAATGAGTGGCGCTCTGGGCAGGCGGCCCTGTTTGCCAAAGCCCTTGGCCCTCAGGCATCCTTGGGCCTTGGGTACCATTGAGGGGAAGGCCTGGGCATCCCAGCAGGGGTTCACATTCTTCTCGGGTTTTGGCGTCTGGAAACAAATCTCTGCCCTTTCTTCTCTTTAGGAAACAACAACAAAGTCAGACTCCTGTCCTAGGGGACAGTGTTGCCTCCACCCTGCGAGTATGGTGGAGAGAAAGCTTTCCCCACCCCTCCCCCGGGCTAACCACAACTGTGCGGCCCCTGCTGTTCCTCCCTCCTCCTCCTCCTCCTCCTCCTTCTCCTCCTCCGGCTGGCGGCCAGCAGGGTGGAGGTCCCTGGGAAAACTAGTCGGAGCCGGAGCTGAGGAGCCGGCAGACGGTGCCTGGGGCCTTGGCAGGGGCCTGGATTCAGGATGCCTCCTCCTCAGCTCAGCCTCTGGTGGGGACGCATTGACGCGATGTCTGGTGGACGGGTCCTGGCCTGGCCGGGCTGCTCTGCACAGGTGACACTCGGACGTGCTGCTCCGTGTTCCATGGACAAGGCTGGCCTGGCCGGGGAAAGAATGGCCAGAGAGTTCGGTGCTCAGGGATGGAGAGGGAGTGATGGGGACAGCAGGGATGGGGGCCAGGGACGATGCTCTAGACTCAGAAGACAACCAAAACCGTCTGTCTCTGCCAGAACACTCCTCGATCCCACCTCTGACAGTTGCAGCTTGTCTTAATACTCAAGAATGCAGTCCTCGTGGCAATGCTGGGATACGAGTAAGAAAAAAAAATGAGTTATCACCCCTCCCTCAGTACTTAGAGAAAAGCACTCTTGAACTTGTATTGCGTTTTTGGCCAGGCTTTTATATAAGTCACAAAGTAGGGCAATTCAAAGTGCGGTCTGGGAACTGTGTGGTCCTGGGCCGTGAAGAAATATGTATGGAAAACGAAAGTAAGCATTTAGAAACATCTACAGTGACATGACATGGCTCTACATTTTTATTTATTGTGTTTCACAGAAGGATCAGCTTGTAACAGATTGGACATCACAGCAGTCCTTCAGCCTAGCTAGCTGGAGAAGCACTAATGTAAAAGTGGGTTCATGTTCTGTGCTGTAGCCTGCTCCCCACACGGTCTTCATGCGTGTCTCCTTTGCCACGTCACATGTTTTGCAGCGGTGAGTGGCTGCTCCCTTCCGTGACACGGATTGCCCCAACTTGGTCTGCCAGTCTTGCACCCTGGCAATGGCTTCCAGTTTTCAAGGGAAGGAACAATAGCTGATGAGCATCTTCGGTCGCTCCTTCTTTGTGCCATTGTGCCATTACTTCCTTCAGGCAAAGTTTCAGAAATGGAATGGCCGAAGCAAAGGATGCACACCTTTTCAAGATTTTAGGCCCTTTTGCTAACACGATGGAAAGAAGAAAGCTTACCCTACTCACACTTTCGCCAGTAAGTTAAAACAGCTGTCTCTGCCAATGACAGCTTTTCAGGGATTTGGAGACCGTGACCATGGGTCCCCATTTGCAGGCTCCATGTCCCCAGGTCCTTCAGCGTCTCCTCATATGGATCCAAGAATGACAGGGCCAGAAGCAGCTTTAAGGGTCCCAGCCCAGGAGTTCCCGATTTGGGTTCCACCGGGTGGGACGCTAGTTCTTCAGGGTATTACTTGTTACTACTTGACAAAAGGATTTTATGAGGAGATTATCTTGGGAATCAGCGAGGTAAACAAATCCAAGATGCAGGACTTCTCCGAGCACCTGCTACGTGAACATGCATTATTTACCTCCTAGAATGGGCTACAGAGAACAACGTTTCCTCAAGTTCATTTGACTATGGAGCCCTTGAATGAGGGACAGCTTGAAGAACCAACAGTCCATGGAACTCCCTTCCCTGGCACAGTGGTTTTCAAATGTTTAGAGAGCTACAGACACTCTTCCAATTATTTTCTGTCGGAAACCTCAATGTGTGTGAAACAGATCACAGTAGAGATGGGACAGTGCAGACACCTAACGATTCACTGTCATTCCTGGCTCAGGGGGCCCTGGGGAGATAGCTCAGGACTCTGAGGGAACTATGTGGTACCATTTGAAGAACACAGTCCCCCCGCTCTGTGCCCCTCCCCACCAAGGATTACTGGAAAGGTCAATGTAGGGGAGGAAGACAACTCTAGGTACAGCTAGTAGCACTTACTGAGCACTTAGGGAGTCAGACCCTAAGCCACGTGTGGGACTACAGAGAAAAGTAAGGTGCATCCTCTCACCCCCAAGGGGCTCAAGTCTGGCATGTGAGATGCCTATGGACATGTGTAAAGGGAATTACAAATACAAGACTTATGAGGATAAGTGGTATAATGTATGCTCGTTTCTCATTTGCCACACACCGCTTTCTTTGGGAAGCTGCCTCTCCCTGACAGCACTGATGGCGAGGTGCCGATCACAATGCCCCTTTTTTCTGGCCCACCAGGCGGTTGTAGGACTCTTGCCTGGAGACCACAGTGCCCTGTCCCCCTGGTCTCAGTGACTGAGCTGGGAGGGCACGCGACCTGCACCTGGCCCGTCAGAATGATTCCCTAGGGTTGTCGGCAGATGCTGTCTTTCATGTGAAGCCATGGGACTGGGACGGCGGGAGCCCACTGTGGACCACAACCAGGCGCCCTTCGTGCCCCTGCAGCACGGAAATGCCCCACCTGCAGTGGGAACGAGTGAAGCAGTCCGGCCCCTGGGGAGTGGAAGGGCAAGTGATGCGAGGCAAGAGAGTCCCGATGCCTTCATGGTGGGGACCCGCCCCGAGCCTGGCCTTCGCAGCTACACAGGTTAGTCAATGCTCCTGTGGCACTTCTGCTAATATCAGCTGGACTTGGGCCACGTGTTATCGAAGGTGTCATTAACTAACGCAAGAAACAGAAAAGGTCAAGGGTGGGAGCGGGGGGCTCTCTTCCAGCCAGAAGACAGAGAAGGTATCTCAGAGGCTATTAAACTTGAACCTGACTTGGGAGAATGCAAATCCTCTAGACAGAGGGTGGTAGAGGATTGCACGCAGAAGGGACAGCTTGAGCAAAGCCGGGGTGGGAACAGTAGTTTAATGCTGGCTAGAGGACGGGAGGATGGCAGAGACGCAGGTCTGGGCTATTCCACGGGACGGCCTCGCATACCAAGTGGCAGGCCTGAACCGAGTTTGGTTGGCCGTGGGAGCCGATGGGTGTGGCGGACTGGGGTGGAAAAGGAGCGGCCCGGTCTGATCGGTCTGATGGGTATTTCAGAAAGGCCTCTCCAACTGCAGGTGACAGGTGGGGCATGGAGACAAGGGACAGGGAGGATGTACTGCTGAACGACTGGGAGCACAGAACTGCCGCCAGTGGGAGAGAGAAGGAAGGGGGTGCTGATCTGGGGTCAGGAGGACATGCTGGATTAGGCTGTCCCGAGGCTGAGGTCCGCTGTGGGGGCCTTGTGCCTCCCAGCCCCCAAACTCCTGTGTTAGAGCCCCACCCACGGTGCTGGAATAAGGGAGCGATTAAGGTTAAATAAGGTCCTCAGGGTAGGAGCCCGGACTCCATAGGATCGGTGTTTCTGTAAGAGGAGACGCTGAGATCCACAAGCCCTCTCTCTGCTGTGTGAGGACACAGTGGGTCTGCACGCCAGGAAGAGGGCTCTCAGTAGGAACCGAGTTGATTCACACCTTGGTCTTGGACTTTTGGTCTCCAGAACTGTAAGAGAAATACATGTTTATTGTTTAAGTTACCGGGTCTACGCTAGTCTGTTATGGCAGCTTGAGCTGACTCAGACGAGACACTTCCACCCAAAGTGTCCCCAGTGAAACGCTACCTGGGGTCACTTTTAGGGACGCCACTCCAGGGCCAGGTACCCAGAGGATCAGGTGTGACCATCACCACTACCTATATTCAAACTTTTTATCCATCACCCCAAACAAAAACTCCAGACCCATTAAATTATCCCCTTCTCACTTCTCCCACCCCCTGGTAACACCTACTCTCCTTCATGTCTTTATGAGTTCCCCTATCTCAGGTACCTCATATACCTGGAATCAAAGAACATTTCTCCTTCTGGGGGCAAATATTTGGCTCATTCCATTTAGCGCAATGTTTCCACGGTCCATCTGTGTTGTAGCATATAGCAGAATTTCACGCCTCTTCGTGGGTGAACAACGTTTCGTTGAGTGGAGATACTACCTTTCATTTACCTGCTCATCTGCTGGTGGGCATTTCGGTGGTTTCCACCTTCAGCCACTGTGAATCCCGTCGCTATGGACACGGGCGTCAGCAGCTGCAGTCTTAACCACCGAGCTAAACTATCGCTGTGTTTTCTTCTGATTCAGTGAAAAACATTTTACCTACCAAATAGGTGCAGGAGGAGTCATTGTGTTTGAATTGAGATTTGATTCTTCCCGCAATCTCCCCACACCCTGCAGCAGCCCCGTAAACCTGAAACACCTTCCTGAACTTTCTGTGAGAATGTGAGTCTGGCCCAACCCCCCCGACATCCAGCTTCCTGTTGAAGGTGGCACTGTCCGACCCCCAGTCCCATCCTCTCCTTCCCATCACATCTTCTGTCTGGTGCATCTGCAGCTCCCTGCTGCTCCCTGCAGCTCAGCCTTCCAGACTGTAGCCTGATTCTGCCCACTGCTCTCCCGCCCTAGGCCAGGCCATCGTCTTCTCTGGCCTCTGCCAGGTCTCCCTGTTTCCTCCCACTGCCCCTCTACAATCCACTGCTAGAGTGGGCTTTTGAGAATAAAAGCCAGATCACACCATGCCTCTTTACAGCTTCCTAGCAGCATCCCAGTCCATTTACAGTCTAGCCCAGGTGCCCCCCTGACTTACAGTGCTCCGTATCTACATACCCCGGCCACTGCTATCCTGCCAAGTCGTCTGGTGCCTCTCCCCTGTGCACGCTCCAGTCCAACCTCTCTGCCCCTCCCTGCTCACTCCTTCCTTAGGGCCTTCGCAGTTTGATGGGTTTGTGCTCGAAACACTTTTCACCCCGACATTGCCTGGCTGGCTGCTTCTCACCTCTGAGACATCCACTCTGATGTCATCTCCTCGGAGAAGCCTCCCAGACCACCAGACAGAAACAGCTGCCCTCCGCCCCCAGGCTGGGACACCTCTATCCCCGAACCATGTTTATGGTCTTCGTACCACTTACCACCACCTGGAAGGGTCTCCTGTCTTTCCTTATCTCCTGGTTCATTGTCTCTTTCTCCCTCCTAGTCGTAAACTTTATGAGAGCAAGAGCCTGTGCTCTTTGTCATTCCACTCCCTCCTGGCACAGAGGTACCCACTTGTTGTCAAACAAAGAAAGATGAAATGCACGAGGATGTGTGACCAGGGATGGGGCTGGAGTCCCCGTGTTTTCTACGGTTCCCAGTGGGATCCAGGCTCTGCCCACCCTTTCTTGGGGCCCAGGGTCTCATGCAAACAATACGAGCATGCACTATCCTCTGATGGGCAGTCCCATGAATGGCACTTTCTTGTCACCTACATCAGCTGCAGAGGGGGGGTCTCTAACCGAACACAAGCCAGCGTAGACACGAGCCCCCTTCGGGAAGGTGCCCACGCATGTACAGGGCTTCGGGACTCTTCAAGGGAAACCAGTCTACCTGGGGAACGCCCTCTGCTCTTAGCAGTTCCCAGAAACCTCGGGGCCTCCCAACATGTGGTCTTTTCTGCTCCAGGGAGGAGGGCCATGCTTCAGAGACAGCGCCTCCCTGTCTTGTGGTCGGGCTATTCTTGTGCCTCGGAATGCTCTCCTCCTCCGCGCTGACAGCCGCCACCTCTGCCACTGGTGCCAGGCCTCTGGAGCCTTGCTCGCTGGGTGGCAAGGGGTTCCAAGCCCCCCACGCCCACCTGGGCTCTGGCAGGCGCTGTAGGAGAAATGCAGAGCATGTGGCATCGGGGTGGGGGGACTCCTCTCTGGAGTCGCTTGGGTTTTCCTCCTCCTGCCAAACAAAAGCTTCCTGCTCGGGCAGGGACAAGAGCCCATTTCTAATTGTGGAACAAACAGCAGACCAAGCCCTTTGTAGCAGGGGGAGAGGCAGGGCTGCTCAGGGCCTCTGCCTGGTATTTGCTCAGTTTTTCCCAGGCTTGGAGCAGTGCAAGAAGCCGTGTGGGAATGTCCACCTTCTTGAAGAAGCAGAGGAGTCTGGTTCCGGCCTGCGGGCGGGGTCATTTTCTCTACCCCTGTCCCCACTGGCTGAGTTGCCTTGCATCTGAGCTCCTCCTTCCCTCTTTCCTCTCTGGCCTCTGGACTGACGGCCCCTTTCCCGATGCCACCCCTTACTCTTCCTCCAACACCCAGGCTCTTGTGTCTGGATTCTTCCAGAAACTGGCAATAGTTCTCTTTTCCTCTGCCTTGTTCACTCAGTCAGCAAGCATGCAATCATCATCGCCATCATCATCAGCATCGCACTCACTGAGTCATCACATAGTTACCATTTACCGCCTTTATCTTTATCCCCATGGTTACTATGGACCATTACCACGGGGGATGCTATGTGTACGGCACTTTTTGTGTCTTGTGTACTTCTTGTGAAATAGTTTCAAGTCTTCTCTTCATTTCACAAATGAGGGACATGAGCTCAGAGAGGCTGAGTAACCTGCCCAGGGTCACACAGCTGGCATGTGCCACAGCTGGGATGCTAACCTGACACTAAAGGTATGCCAAGCTCCCAGGCCATGTGGCTTCCCACGACAAAGGGTTTCAGAGGTCAGCTCTGGAGCCAGAGGGTTTCAGAGGTCAGCTCTGGAGCCAGACTGCTGGAGCTCCTCACTTCCTGGTCCTGGCTTCCCTTTTCTACCTTCGCGACTCCTGACCTCTCCGAGCCTCAGTGTGCGCCTCTGCGACGTGAGGGTAAAAGTCGTGCCTACCTCCCAGGGCCGCTGTGAAGACTGCAGTTGCTGCTATGTGGGAAGCGCATAGAGCATTCAGTATATAAAGTAGACGGTACGTTGTAAATGCTCTGGGACAGGCACAGAAATGCAGGAAGACACAGCCCCTTCCCTCATGAGCACCTGGCTTGAAAGGAAAGATCATCATGCGGTGGGATGACCTCAGCCAATGCAGGGACAAGAACACGGCACAGGGGTGGAGGGTACCTGACGGGGACACCCACTTGCCATGGGGTTTCCACTCAGGCAGTGCCTCGGCCAGCTTAATTGTCTTATTTTAAATAAATGTTTTATATTGGATCAATTTTACATTTATAGAAAAATTGCAAGGGTAGTATAGAGAGTTGCTCTCTACTCTTCCTCCAGCTTCCCCTGCTCAGCTCTTACATACAATGCTACGTTTGTCGGAACCAAGACATTAACATTGGCAGGATCCTATTAACTAAACTGCAGTCTTTGGATTTTCCCAGTTTTCTCCACCCAGCATGCAACTCTAGATAGCATGTTGCATTTAGCCAGCTCAGTTTTGAAGAGTGGACAGGAGTTCGCCAGAAGTCGGTGCTCCTGGGCATGGCGGAGCAATGGAATGCCACCTGGATGCTGGAACACGTTCCCGAAGCTCATGCTGGGTTCCCAGACACACGACAAAGGAAATGGGGTCACAAGAGATGTCTGTCACCTTAGCTGTTTCCAGGCACGCTTCCTCCAGCCGCCGCCCCAGTCTCTGTGGATGTGGTTCACTTGTTCCATCTTGTTCATTCCTCACCGCGGGGTGGTAAGCCATGGAGGCCACAGGTGTAGGGCCCAGGCCACAGCCGCAACAGTGCATGGCCGGCCTCCTCCCGCCTGGCTGGCGGACCGGTGTGTCAGACAGCAGCCCCGTGCTGGGCCCGGGGGTACAGTGGTGGGCTTGGCTGCAGCTCCATTCTTGTGATAGGCTTCCTTCAGCAATGACGACAGGGGATACACAGGGTCACCCCTTATCCACAGTTTTCTT
The DNA here is from genome assembly GCA_004024845.1 of Tonatia bakeri. NCBI lineage: Eukaryota > Metazoa > Chordata > Mammalia > Chiroptera > Phyllostomidae > Tonatia > Tonatia bakeri. The sequence continues at coordinate 5,259 of PVIA01011007.1, read as the reverse complement.
TCTGTGGTTTCAGTCTCCCGCTGTCATCTACAGTCCAACAATACTACATGGAAGAGTCCAGAAATTAAAAATTCGTAAGTTTCAAATTGGCTGTTGTTCTGAGGAGCACGATGAAATGTCTTACTGTCCGGTCCCATCTGCACCCCTCACCCCCACCCCCAGGATGTGAATCATCCCTTTGTCCAGCAGTTTCGCTCTGTAATCCCCACCTGCTCATCAGTCCCTTAGTAGGCATCTCCGGTGTCTGTGGGGGTGACTGTCCCAATCTCTCAGTGTTTGTGTTCATAGCCCTCACTTCCCTCAGTGATGGCTGGGAAGTGCAGGAGTAGTCATGGTAACGGTTCCCACGTGCCCAAGAAGCCGTAAAGTGCTTCCTTTGAGTGAAAAGGTGAGGACAGTACAGATATCTTGAGAGAAAGAGACCACACGTAACTTTTGTTACAGTATATTGTCTAATTGTTCTGTCTGATGATTAGTTGTTGCTGTTAATCTCCTCCAGTGCCTAATTTGTAAATTAAACTTTTTGATAGGTGTGTGTGTGCAGGAAACAACAGTATATACAGGGTTCAGTACTATCCAAGGTTTCAGGCACCCACCGGGGTCTTAGAAAGTTCCCCCCTTGATGAAGGAGGGACTGCGGTAAAACTTTTCATGGCTCCGTTGAGTTTCCTACTGTTGCCATAACAAATCACCACAAACTCAGTGTCTTAGAACAACATAAACCTGTTTATTATTTTACAGTTCTGGAGATCGGAAGTCCGCAGTCAGTTTCACTGGGCCAACGTCAAGGTGGCGGGGAGGCTGCTTCCCTTTGGGGAGACTCTGGTTCCTCGCCCTCCCCGCTTCCGGAGGCCGCTTCCTCCCGCCACCTTCACACCCAGCGCCTCTTCTCCTCTCTGACCTCTGCTTCTGTCCGCACATCTCTCCCTCTTAGAAAGACTCTCGCAATCACAGCAAGGGCCATCCAGATAATCCCAAATAAGCTCCCCTTCTCAAAGCGCTTAACTTAGTTGTATCGGCACATTCCCTTTTGCCATGTAAGGTCACATATGCACAGGTTCTGGGGATTAGGCCATGGATATCATGGTGGGGGTGGTCATCATTCAGTCTACCACAAGCTCTTGCTGAAAGTGGCTGAGGACCCGGGCTCTGGCGTCCGCAGGCCTGGGTTTGAATCTGCACCCTGCCATTTCTCACTGTGTGACCTTGTATTAGTGTATTGCTCTGTGCCTCAGTCTCCTCATTCATATAAAGCTGTCTCAGGGGTTCTTATGAGGATTATACAAGCTTTCCTGTGAGTTCTAGCCAGAGAGCCTTAGCTATAAACAACAGAAGTTGTTTTTGTGCTGCTTTAAGAAGAAAAGTAGCAGCTCATAAAGTCATCAGGGGGCTGGAAGTGTAGGGTCAGAAAATGCCAGAACAAGGGAGAACTGGCAGCCAGACCCACAGCCCGAGCCACGCTCCATAGCCTGCTCAGTGAGGCTTTCCATGTACCCAAGCCCTGTGTACCCAATGCCTGCTGCTACCACTTGAGGCTCCACCACCCCAGGATCCAGGATCTGGCAGCCATGGGGCCAGACCCTCCCTTGCTCCTGGGCTGAATCAAGCTGGGTGGGAGCATTGGATAGGCTGGCTCTGGTCACATGACCCCTTCCTGGTTGCAGGGGCCCTTGGGAAAGCTGGGATCTGGCTTTCTCAGCTTCTTGGTGGGAGGCTGGCTCTCCTTCCCCCCCTGACTCATGGCGTGGGGAATTCTCCAAACACAGAAAGGGATTCAACACTCAGATCAAGCACTCTCTCAATGCCAGTTGTGATTATTACTGGTCCAGGCTTCCTACTGATGGACAGGGTAAAATTGTACCCATTCCCCAGAGTTGGAGGGGGCGGCAGAGCTCCCGGTCCCTACTGAAGCGTGCCTGGACATGGCCCAATGTCACAGGCACTCTTGCCCAGACACCAGCCACACGAGAATGTCAGCCACTCCTGGGTGGCCCACCAGTCAGCGGGACCCTGCTTGGGCTGGAGAGCCCACATGTCTGGCTAACTTCGTCAGCTTTTGTTGGATGGAGAAAAAGAGAAACCAGGAGAGTGAGAATGAGCGTGCAGCCAGGCAAAAGCGTCTGAAAGATGTTTTTAATGTGCATCAGATTATGCAGCCAAGCCAGGGGCCTCTGCCCGGCTTCCCGGCACGTTCCTGCCCGAAGACAGCTTGATGATTTGAAGGGAGCCGCGGTCAGATTGTATACCTGTCAACTGCCTCTCGCCGCTCGCTGGGGCGCGGGCTCTAATGAGGCCTGACACCTCAGGAATCCAGCAGGATGTGAAACAGCCGCAGAGGGCAGGAGGGGCGGCAGGAGGGGAGCCAGGCGGGGCCGCTCTGGCCACTTGGGCCTGCCTGGAATGTGCCAGAGGCACATGGGAGGAAGCCCAGTGGGCCTGGCTCCGGCTTCTTCCTGGGCCACTTGCTGGTCGGATAATGAGAAAGTCATGTCACCTCTCTGAACCTCAGTTTCCTCATCTATAAAATGGGTTTTAATGGTCCCTCAAAGGTTTATTGGAAGACTTCAACCTCGTGCATACAAAGCACCCAGCACCTGGCGAGACCCAATCAGTGAACACGATAAACCTTAACAACATCGCCAGCACCCTCATCAACCTGGTTATACTCGTCTGCTTCAGCTGGCTGTCGAGGTACTTAGAATACACCAAGTGTTTCTCCACCATTACTTTTTTCTAGCTGTCTAGAAAGAAAATTGACATATCGCACTGTGTAAGTTCAAGGTGTACACACGTGGATACACTTGCATGTTGCACAATGAGTACCGCCATAGGGTTAGCTAGCACGATCACGTCTCTTAATTATCATTTCTTTTTTCTGTGGTGAGAACTTTTAAGAGCTACTCTTTTAGCAACTTTCAAGTACATAATACAGTGCCGTCAACTACATAGCCACCGTTTTTGTGGGTGCATGTCCACGAGAGCCTGCTGGAGGAATTTTAAGGCTGCCGGAGATTTTAGAGGTGACTTTGGCCAACGTCCCCATCTGACTGTGGAGGACATCGAGTCTCAGATGGCGGGGGGGATAACTTACCCCAGGCTAACTGCTTGGTGGCAGAGGCGTTGTGACAGCAAGGAGGGGAGAGAGACAAGAAGTACCCTGGCTGCCCGGGGCAGGGGGGTGGCCTTGATCCCAAGGCTCTGACCTTAGGCATGTCAGGTAAGTGTAGAGGGACTAGCTGGTGTTAGGGCACCCTACGCACAGAGAGGTATGGGCAAGCGGTCCCTGTCCTCGGGCCCTGGTGGGGAACATGGACCCTTAGACAACTCATCCTGGGCGCACGCTGAGAACGGTGTTTGCAGGCCTGGGGTGGGAGAGATGAACTCTTCTTGGGGGATAGAAGTTTTCACAGGAGCCAGTATTGATGCCCAGCTTCAAGAAGTTTCCAAGCTGTGATTCAGGGCAAAGAATCACATGTGGTTAAGGAAGAAAGCAGGACTTTAAGGAGGAGATGGGGTTTTCCCTGTGCTGTGAAGGAGGGATAGGATTTCCACAGACAGCAGAGGGTAGAAGGGCAAACCTGGCAGCGGGCAGAGCCCAAGCAAAGGCCTAGCGGTGGGAAAGCACAGGGTGCAGTTGGCAAAGAGCAGTTTGACTCGACTCAGGAATCCGGCGCAAGAAGCAGAGTAGCAGGAGAGAAGGCTAGAAAGGGGGCTGCGACCAGATGATGGGTAGCATGAAATGCCATGTCAAAGAAACTGTCCCTTGTTCTGGGTGAAGAGGGAGCTGCTGAGGGTCTGGAGCAGGGTGCAGCATGCCCGGGCTGAGGTGTGGGAGAGGAACTGGAGCAGGGAGCACCAGGGCCAGGTGGGGGGGGTGGGGGGCCAGGTGGGCAAGGAGCGCAGGCTGTCACCCACGCCAGGATTCACAGGAGCATAGTCCTGCCTACGTGAGAGGTGATGGACGTGTAACTGCCCAGACTCAGCGAGCCTGCTTTACTGTATTCAAGGTACCAAGCCGTAAGCCCTTTTGGCAAGTCTGGCTTTCTCAAGAAGAATTCTGCCCGGAGCGCTGGTGGGGAGGGGTAGGGAGCGACTTGCTTGGCTAGTTCCAGATGAATGCTGAGAAGGGCTGGGAACTTGCCCTAATGACACACGAGGTGGCTCTCACTACTTAAGGGTTTGCCTTAGACCGAAGCCAGGAAGCGGAAAGGAGAGCGTGGGGGGAGTGTCTAGAATTTTCCCCAGCAAGTGTACATGGCTTTGCTTTGTTTAATTCACATTACATGTGTGATTTCATCTAATCCCGCAGCAGTGTCATGGGGCAGATGTTATCCCCATTTCACAGGTGAGAAAACCAAGGCCCGTAGGGATCAAGTAACTTGCTCAAGGTCTCTGAGCTGGAAAGTGGCAGATCTAGGTCCCCAATTCAGACCTGTGTGTCTCTAAACTCTGATCCCCAGTGGGGATCCCTCCCCCCATATTATCATGCTCCCTCCGTGGAAGCAAACCTGCCCTATGAAGTGACATGAAGGGGTGTCCCTAGACTCCTTATAAGGAACGGCACCACTGAGGTTAGTGTCAATCCATCCTCACCAGGAGTTTAGGAACCGTTAGCCGTGGCAGCCAGAAGCCAGTGCAGTCCTGGTTTGTCCTCCCTGAGAGCTGGGGCCCTGCCTGCCAGGAGGTCACTGAGCTGGTTCCTGAGAATTCAGGCCCTCAAGGGATCTGCCCCAGGACCCATCCTCCATCACTGGCATCCCTGCTCTCAGACTGCTTCATGTGCTTCTGCTTGCCTCTGGGCTGGGTGGCAGTGATGTTGGTGCTGTTCTCTGCTCAGGGTTTCCCTGTAGTGTCTCAATGCCTCCTTTCCCTGTACAGAAGCATCCTCTGCAGCTGCCGAGGATCGTCCCAAGGACCCATCCCCAGTGAGCAGTCAAAGCGCACCTTTGAGGCTGAGAGCTACCCAGAAGGCCCCTTCCCTCCAGGGGGCTTCTCTCCTGCCCAGGCAAGCCTTCCCTCAGCGCCTGCAGCTGGACATAAAAGCTGTCCATTTCCTTCTGTGTTGGGGCTTTACTATTTAATTCCTTTCTGCCTACTTACTCTTTGGAAAATTCCTCCACCGCCATATCACCCCCGTCACGCCTCTTCCAGGTAGGAAGTGACCACCATTCTCTCCAGCACTGGTCCTACCTTGGTCCTGCCAACTCACCCATCAACACCACCTCCCACAACACTAAAGCTCCAGACGCTTGGCAGCTA
>PVIA01011006.1:0-47614 GCA_004024845.1 Tonatia bakeri | reverse complement strand
CTTTCTCCCTTTTTCTATGTCAGCATTTTCAGCATTAGTGGTACTGGGAAGTGACATGGTGAAGCAAGCATGTGATAGGGTTCCTTAGTCCTTCACGTTTCAGAGAGTACCATTACCTTCTTTTTTGTTGTTGTTGTTGTTGTACCAAACAAGTCCTGGTTCAAAGGGTAAAGCATGGACTCTGATCTGTCAGTGATCCTGCTTTCTCAGTTACAGATGTGTTGTATGGAATATGACCACAGCATTCTGGTGGACCCACTATGTTTTGGATTTTAGTGAGACCCAAATAAGCATGTTGCAGAAGCTTATTTGGATAACTTGGAGTGAGTGGCAAGTGACAGCTGACACATACATTCACCTACTCTGCTCATATGCATACTCCATTGCCACACTGGACTTCACTTATAAAACACATACTGAAAAAACAAACAAACAAAAACCACATTATCAAAGATAAAATTATTAAAAAATTCAAGTTGTCTCCAACAGAGCTTTTATTTGTTTGTTTGTTTGTTTATTTATTTATTTAATTGTTATCCTCACCTGAGGGCATTTTTCTTTTCACTTCTTTCAGAGAGAGAGGAAGGAGGAAGAGAAAGAGGAGAGAAACATTAATGGGAGAGAGAAATATGGATCAGCTGATTCATGTTGCTCTCACTGGGAATCAAACCCACAACCTAGGTATGTGCCCTGACTGGGAATTGAACCTGCAACCTTTTGGTGTATGGGATGATGAAGCGTGAAGTCCCAGCTCTCCCGGCCAGCTGTGTACATGCGAAACACTGTGGATGGCTTGTCGAAACACGAGAAATAATCACGCACAGAAATAGTTTTCTGTAGGGTAGTAAAGAACGGAGTGGCCACTCTCCAAGTCAGCGAGTGCCTCTTCCTTTACTCCAGTGGGTTTTTATTGAGAAAGTAGACACAGTTTGTGGATTCACAGTCTGGCAGAAGGGATCAAAGGGAACACATAACTTACAAAGATGCTAACAGAGTTTCTGTTGTGATTCCAGGCAGAGATTGGAGTTTTATCATATGAAAGGACTACAGGTTCCAAAGGTTTCCTGTCTGTGCCTTCAAATTCCAAGTTAATAACATCCTCCAGCAAACAGATCTCACAGAATCTTGCATATTCTATGTCCCAGGCCTGATTACCCCGGGGGTCTGCCGTCTCTGGTCTGAGCTGCCCCCTTAGGCTGTTTGCTGAGCCCTGAGAAGGGCTGGAGACAGAGGCAGCAAGGAGACTTGGATTTCTCACATCTAAGTACAAAGACTCAGGCTAAGAGGGGGCAGGGGTTGATGATCACCCCTTCCTTTCCACAGCCCCTTCATTTATTTCCACAGTCTCGTGAGTCTCTTCCCAGAGGCCTTTACATGATCAGAACCTGGCTTAGGTTGCCCTTCCCTTGAGGAGCCTTACCCGTCATTGGTAGCTGATCAAGCATTTAAAGGCCAGGCACAGAATAGATAGTGTTCATGCCAGGGGAATAAGTTTTGTCTCCTTAGTGGCTCCTGATCTGGAGGTCTCTCACTCAGCCTAAGTCACAGGGGGTCACAGCTTCCTGAGACCAGGCAGGGCCATCTCCAACAGGATGACACTCCTAACAACTGGACCACCTGGTCGGGGCACAACAGCAGAGCTTTTAAACCAGTACAGGGCCCTCTGAGAACAGGGTTCTGTGATTGCACTTGTCAAATGCTCATGAAACTGAACCTGTACCTGTTTTATTATATTGTAAGTCCTTTAACAGAGTACACAGTAGGTGCCTGAAAAACATCTTCCCATTTTTTACAGAAAACATTAGATTCTTTTAGAATAGACAGATATTCATGTAAGCAGGACTTAGAACCTTGATGTTCAGCAAGTGATTAAAAGCTACTCACATTTTAATCAGCATACTTTTCAAGTTCTTTAGAAACCAGTTGAAATCCTTCTGCAGATTTCTCCTGATTCAGTCATCCTTTCTGCCTTGGTCAGTATATAAAATAAGGGGATATATATTTGCTGTGATTTTCCAGGCCTTGTAAAGTTCCTCTCCCTCTCAAATCTCTCTCCACTATTTACTTGACATATTGTTTCCAAGTTCACATTAGAGATTCATTTCTCTGTGTTAAAGTGCTGTCCTATTTTAAAACACTATAGGTAATACTACTGTGTAACAGCATGAAGTGATTTTGTTCAAATCATGTAAAATGTTTAGAAAAAGAAAAGGGCAAGTTTTCTGTGGGAAGCATTTTGGCTTTGACAGTCATATTTAGTCAGAATTTAGTGAAAGAAGGAGATTCTTTTACTAAGGGCCCCGAAGGAATCAGTGCTATGTCTGATTGAGTCCCTCTGTGTTCCTATGGTATAGTAAGGCTTCCTTCAAAGGTCAACTTTGAAAAGTTGGGACTCAAATCAGAGGCTGTGTTGGAGGCAAATGCTTAGTGCTAGGAAGAACTTACTGAGGCTTATCTTGGCTGTGTTAGGGGAGAGTTAAAACTATCGGATTTTGGTCAAGCTACTTATCTTAGAGACACTGTTTGGCTTGGTTGTTGGTTCTCCCAGGTATACTTGCCTCCAAAGTTTTCTAAGTAAATGCTTGTGTGTTTTCTGTCTACTGTCACAGGAATCTATTCCTAAACCTTTCTCTCTTTTGGGCCTTCTCAATCAGATATTGTGGCTTAATGGGCAAAGAATACCTAAGAGGCCTCAAGCAGAAACTGTACTTATAAATTTAACTATCCTGTGTGGGGGAAACATCTGAAAATACAAGTAAACTTGGGAAGGTAACATATTAATGAAATAATCTATTTTTTTTTGTAGGCCAGTCCCTAAGTACTTTGCAATTATTATCTCTTTTATTTCTCACTATAATTATTTGAATTAGGTTCTTCTTGTTTCCATTATATAGATATAAACCTGGATATGAGAGGCAATATTGATCATTATTGCCTTCATGAAAACTAGTTTATTAGATAGTGTATTATTCAGTTCTTGTCACAACAATTCTTAATAACAGACCATCTCAAAAACTCATTGCGTTACAAAGACAAACATTTATATATTTTTGTTCATGGGGCTGTGGGTTGGTGTGGCTCTGCTGTGTTTGGCTGGGATCAGTTGCATTTACATCTGCTATCCAACTGTTCTCATTCTCCTAGGGCCAGCAGCTACCGGGGGTGTTATTTCTCTCATGGCTAATCACAGGAGTACAAAAGCACAAGCCAAGCTATGAAGTCATATGTAAGGTATCTGTTTATGTCAAATCCACTAACATTTATTGACCAAAGCAATGTCAGTATCAAAGGGGCAGGAAAGTATATTTTACCCACCATGGGAGGGCACTGCAAAGTGACTTGGCAAAGGGTGTGGGTGCATAATCTATTATAGGGGAGCACTTGGGGCCAATAACTGAATCAACTTCTAGCTAGGAGTAGGGCACTGAGAAGCTGTGAATCATATTGGGTGTATGCAAGGGAGACAGAGAGAGAAAATGATGCATTGTGTACTGTATGGCAGGTCTGGCACAGAGCAGCAGGAGGGGTCCAGACCAGGTGACAGGCATGCCAGAAAGGAAAATAGCATCCTCTCATCTCCTTTTTCCAAGCCCAAGCCAGATTATCTACCTAGAAATTTATTTATGACTGTCCCCACAAATAAGGGGACTATTCAGAGAGAACAATGGCAGCACAAGACCCCAGGGTCCATTTTAAACCATTACACTATCTCAACCCAGGGGAGCACTGATAAGGGTTTGTGGTCACTGCTTATTCTCAGCAGATTTTTATGACGTTCATTAAAAGGCTGGCCCGAGTTTCCTTCATTGTGGTACAAATAATATTCTAAGTAACTTTTCTAAAAAAAATCCCACTGCTCATAGCAATGAGAATGCTTCTTAATTTAAGGGCTATATTTTGGATCAGAGTCTAACCTTTGGTTCCTTTGGGGTTTTAACAAGATTTTCTGGGAAAGGGCTACCATATTATTATCCCAGCTGCCACAGACAATCTGAAGTTATAACCAAATTAATAGCATTTTCAAACTTTTTATAATTTGTGGCTTGTTGAGATATTCTAGCTTTTGCAAAGGAGGGGATAAGATTAGAAAGATGAGTCAGAGTCAGATGATAGAAGGCTTTGGAAAACCATGATAAAATTTTTGGATTTTATATAGGATTATTGAGGGAAGAAAAGAAGAGGAAATGAGAATCTAAGATTGTTTTTTTTTTTTAAGAAAGATAACTCTGACAGCAAGGGAAAAATGGATTTGAGAGAAGATAATGGATAGGACGTAGGGACACGAATTTTAAATTTAATTAATGGTTTAAGCAAGAGGCAGTGAGAGCAACCACATTCTCTTTCTTGGGAGCACCCTGTTTTGGGTATCCTTTTGAGAACAATTGTTCCTAACATTCTCTAGTACCTTCAATTCTAAAACAAGAAAATTTTGTAGGAATTTAGTTGGAAGTACCATCTAATTTTCAGGTTGATTTTTAAAAAGGATTTTATTGATTTATTTTTAGAGAGAGGGGAAAGGAGGGAGAAAGCGAGGGAAACATTAATGTATGGTTACCTCTCACATGCCCCCTACTGGGACCTGGCCTGCAACCCAGGCATGTGCTCTGACTGGGAATCAAACTGAGGACCCTTTTCTTTGCAGTGTGGAGCTCAATCCATTGAGCCACACCAGTTAGGTCAGATTGATTTTACTTAAAAAAATTTCCTAACATGCTTGGCAAGAAATAGGTGTTTATTGTTTGTTAAGTTAAAAAATTAATTGAGTTCTGTGGGGGAACTTTTGTCTAGCAGAACCTGCCCCCTCACTCCCCTAGCTGTTGTGGATGAGAATAAGTCTACCAAGACATGAGCTTCTTGGAGAGGAAAGGTGGCCTGTCTCTCAAAGGAGAAGGGTCTTGAGCCTGTTCCTCAGTGGGCTTTTATTAGGTTCAATTTGCACAGGAATACAGATAAAACTCATCAGTCATTGTCAGGCAGTAATGATTAAACAATAGATAACATTCAAAGAACTACAAGGGCTTATTCTGGTCAGGGTCAGATAGCTAAAGAGCCATAAAATGTTGGGAAACAAACAAATTTTATGTTTGGACCCTTATCAGACAATTGAGGGCATTCTTAACAAAGCAGGTTTCACAAGATTTTATGCATTCTTTCTTAGGCCTGATTGCCCCAGGGGACCGCCCATTCCAGCACAGGGCCTCACCCACCTCTGGCATTGTTTCAGGCTTAAGTCAGGTGGGGGAAGTAAGGCAGCTGAGAGATTAGGAGATTTCTTGCAGACAGAAAGAGGACTCAGGCTATGTCAAAGCTGAGGGGTGAGGGTCCATCACCCCCTTGTTCTATAGTTCCCCCAAGTCCTTCCCTGATTGCCCCTTTGTGACCATGCCTGTCTTAGGTTGTTCCTCCCTTGAAGAATCTTACCCATCATTGACTATCCACCCATCCTACAGGGGCCAGGTAGGGTGAAGTAAATGGGACAGAGGCAGTGCCCCAGCCAGGAAGATAAGCTTTGTCTCCTTAGTGGTTTATGGTCCCAAGGTCTTTTACTCAGCCTTAGCCATGGGGGGTTACACCTTCTGAAACCAGGCAGGGTGGTTCCCATCAGAGTTCTACAAGCAAAGTACTAGTTTTTTCTCTTTCTTTGGTTGTTTCATATTTTGGAAAGAAAAAACAAATGTACCTTGTAGTATACGCACGAAGAAAGAAGCATTGGTAAGATTCAAGTCTTTAAAGGGGAGGTGTAGGCAGACACACTGTGCCTCCTCAAAACAACCAAAAGAAGGACAACAAATTTAAAAGCAAAAAACAACCAGAACTGACAGAAAATGAAACTGTATGGAAGTCCAACAACCAAAGATTTAAAGAAGAAACATTCATCCAGATTGGTAGGAGGGGCGGAGATGGGAAGCTGTGTGGAGAGGACTCGTGGCAAGGCAGCAGCTGGTACACTGGGTGGTCCCACATTCAGTGGAACAACTGGAGAGTGAGATAGACTGCACAACAAAGGGTTCCAGTGTGGGGAAATAAAGCCTCAAAGCCTCTGACTGAAAACACCTGTGGGGGTTGAAGCTGCAGCGGGAGAAAGTCCCAGCCTCACAGGAGAGTTCCTTGGAAAGACCCACAGGGTCTTAGAACACACACAAACCCACACATCTGGGAATCAGCACCAGAAGGGCCCAATTTGCTTATGGGTAGTAGGGGAAGTGACTGAAAACCCACAGAGTAAAGAGCAAGCAGCACTGTTCCCTCACAGCCCCTCCCCTACATACAGTATCACACAGCAGCAACATGGGTTGCCCTGCCTGGTGAACACCTAAGGCGCTTCCCCTTCCTACATAACAGATGTGTTGAGACAAAAAAAGTGGCCCAAATGAAAGAATGGATCAAAGCTCCAGAAAAAATGCAACCAAGTGATGAAGAGATAGCCAACTTATCAGATGCACAGTTCAAAGCACTGATAATCAGGATGCTCACAGAAATGGTTGAATATAGTAGCAAATTAGAGGAAAAAATGAAGGCTATGAAAAGTGAAATAAAGAAAAATGTACAGGGAACTAACAGTGACAGGAAGGAAACCAGGGCTCAAATGAATGGTTTGGAGCAGAAGGAAGAAAGAAACAATCAAACAGAAAAGAAGGAAGAAATAAGAATTCAAAAAAATGAAGAGAGGCTTAGGAACCTCCAGGACATCTTTAAACATTCCAACATCTGAATCATAGGGGTGCCAGAAGGAGAAGAGGAAGAGCAAGAAATTGAAAACCTACTTGAACTAATAATGAAGGAAAACTCCAATCTGGCAAAGGAAATAGACTTTCAGGAAGTCCAGGAAGCCCAGAGAGTCCCAAAGAAGTTGGACCCAAGGAAGCACACACCAAGGCACATCATAATTACATTAGCCAAGATTAAAGATAAGGAGAGAAATTTAAAAGCAGCAAGAGAGAAGGAGACAGTTACCTACAAAGGAATTCCCATAAGGCTATCAGCTGATTTCTCAAAAGAGACCTTGCAGTCAAGAAGGGGCTGGAAAGAAGTATTACAAGTGATGAAAGGCAAAGACCTACATCTAAATTTACTCTATCCAGCAAAGCTTTCATTTTAGAATGGAGGGGCAGATAAAGTCCTTCCCAGATAAGGTTAATTTAAATGAATTCATCATCACCCAGGCCTTATTATATGAAATGTTAAAGGGATGTATCTTAGAAAAAGAAAATAAAAAACATGTACAGTAAAATGATAGCAAACTCACAATTATTAACAACCACACCTAAAACAAAAACAAACAAAGTAAACAACTAGAATAGGAACAAAACCACAGAAATGGAGACCACATGGAGGGTTATCAGCAGGGGAGTCGGAGGGGGAGACAGGGGAAAAGGTATAGGGAATAAGTAGCACAAATAGTAGGTAGAAAGTAGACAGGGGGAGGTTAAGAATAGTATAGGAAATGTAGAAGCTAAAGAACTTACATGTATGACCCATGGACATGAACTAAAAAGGGGGAATGTGGGTAGAAGGGGTGCGAAGGGAGAAGGGAATAAAGGGGGGTAAATGGGACAAGTGTAATAGCATAATCAGTAAAATATATTGTAAAAAAAGTCTCTAAAGGGTAAAACATGCCTTTGGTTTTGCTTGTTGTGGGTGTTAGCTTCTTGTCTATAAAGACCTTATGTCAGAGAAGAGTAATTTGTTGTCAAAAGACAGATTTACTGTTCTTGTCAAGTACACCTGGGATCATACACGGAGCCCTTCAGTTCAGGCTGAATTAATATATCCCCCACCATACACAGGTCAGAATGGAAGATAATGAGTGTAGCTTTTCTATTTAATGCAACTTGTATAGGGGCATGGATACATCAAACAAACTGACAGCAGTCAGAATGGAGGGGAGTCGGGGGATGGATGAAAGAAGATGAAGGAATTAAGCAAAAAAATATGTTTTATATCATCTATCTATCATATATCATCTATCTATTACATAGACTCAGACTACAGGGTGGTGATAGCCAGAGGGAAAGGCAGGAGGGGGTAGGTGGAGGTGGTCTAAGTGGAGGTAAATGCGACAGAAAGAGACTTTGCTTTGGAGCAATGGGTGAATGAGGTAGTGTGTGGATGATGTTTTGTTGAGTTGTGCAGTTAAAACCTATATAGTTCTAGGAACCAATGTCACCCCAATAAATTCAATTAAATTATTTAATGACCTATTCCATTCATTCATGATAATTTTTACTATTTCTAAAGCTGAATCTAAATGCCTTTGAAGAAAGATGTAGCCTCTCAACCAGTAGGGCCACATCTTTTCAATGTGCTTTTCTCCATTCACCTTTAAGACAAGGGTGACTATTTTAGGCTTATATACTTCATAGCGGCTGAAGACACAGCTCAAGGGGATAATAGTCTCAGTCTGTCGGTCATATTGCCTTACCTCTTAAGGACTCATCAACTTGAGCATTCCAAAGTGTTTTTACTTTCTTCCTGAGTATGGTATAAATTGCTAGAAGTTAGAGCTGTTACAAAACAGCATTTATATCTTTATTGCTACATCCATCTAATAACAGATTGTCATATTTTTTTCTTTACTGGATTAAGGTTATAGATTTCTGAGTTAACTTATTGTAGTTCTTTTTTATTTTTTTCCTTTAGATTGAATTTATTGGACTGACTCTGGTTAGTAAAATTATACAGGTTTCAGGTGCACAACTCCACAACACAGCATCTATACATTGTATTGTGTGTTCTCCACCCCAAGTCAAGTCTTCCATCACAATTTATCACCCCGTACCCTCCACCTCCTCACTGCCTCCCCTAGAAATCACCACACTATTGTCCATGTCCATGAGTTTTTCCTTTTTTTTTTACTTCTTTACTTAATCTGTTTACCCCTCAACTCCTCAATCCCTCTCAACAGCTGTCAGCCTGCTGTCTGTGACCCTGTCTCTATTTTCCTCATTAATTCATTTTGCTTATTACATTCCACTTATAAGTAAAATCATATGGTACTCGTCTTCCCTGACTGGCTTATTTTACTTAGCATAAGGCTCTTCAGGTCTATTTATGCTGTTGCAAAGCATAAGATTTCTGTCTTGTTTAGAGTTGAGTAGTATTTCATTGTGTAAATGTACCACAGCTTTTTTATCCACTCATACTGATGGACACTTCTGCTGCTTACAAATCTTGGCTACTGTAACTAACACTGCAATGAATATGGGGTGCATATATTCTTTTGAATTATTTCTTCAGGTTTATTCAGATAAATTTCAAGAAGTGGAATTCCTGGGTAATAAAACAGTTCTATTTTTAATTAAAAATATGTTTGTTGATTATAGAGGGAGATGAAAGAGGAGAGAGAGAAACATTGACTTGAGAAATATTGATTTTTTGCCAGTCATACATGCCCTGACTGAGCCGGAACATGGAGCCTAGGTGCAAATATGTGCCCTGACCAGGAATCAAATCCCTGTACTCCTTGGTGTATAGGCTGACACTCCAGGGAAGCGAGCCACACTGGCCAGGGCCCATTCTTAATTTTTTGAGGTAACTCCATACTGCTTTCCGCAGTAGCTGTACCATACCATATTCCCACCAACAGTGCACGAGGACTCCCCTTTCTCCACATATTCACCAACACTTGTTTGTTGACTTATTGATGATAGCCATTCTGGTATGTGTGAGGTGATATATCTGGGGTTTTAATTTTCATTTCCTTGATGATTAATGACAGTGAGCAGTTTTTTTGTATGTCAACGGGCCATCTGTATGTCCTCTTTGGAGAAGTGTCTATTCAAATTCTTTGCCCATTTTTTAATTGGATTTTTTTGGTGTTGAGTTGTATAAATTCTTTGTAAATGTTGGATATTAAAGGTTTATCAGATGTATCAAGGAATACGTTCTCATATTCAGTGGGTTATCTTTTCTTTCAGTTGATGGCTTCCTTAGCTGTGCAAAAATTTTTTAGTTTCATGCAGTCTTATTTATTTATTTATTTATTTATTTTAATCCTCAACGGAAGGCATCTTTTTCATTGCTTTTATTTTTTTAAACTTCAAAAATAATTAAAATTATTTATTTATTTTTTTAATCCTCACCCAAAGACATGCTCATTGATTTTAGAGAAAGGAGAAGGGAGGGACAGAGGGAGAGGAACATTGATATGAGAATCATTGATCAATTGCCTCTCATCTGCACCCCAACTGGGGACAGAACCCACAACCCAGGCATGTGCCCTGACTGAGAATCAAACCCACAGACTTTAGGTTTACAGGATGATGCTCCAACCAACTGAGCCATATTGACCAAGGTTTTTCATTGTTTTTAGAGAGAGAGAAGGGGGAGAGGAACGGAGATGGAGACATTGATGTGAGAGTGAAACATCAATTGGCTGCCTCCCATATCTGCCTGAACTGGGTATGGGACTGGCAACCTAGATATGCACCCTGACCAGGAGTTGAAACCACAACCTTTCAGTTATGCAATGATGCACCAGCCATTTGAGCCTCGCTGGCCAGTGATGTTTGTTTTTTCTTTTGTTTCACTTACCCAAAGAGACATATCAGAAAAAAATATTGCTATGAGAAGTGTCTGAAATTGTATTGCCTATGATTTTTTCTAGGATTTTTATGGTTTGGAGTCTAACATTTAAGTCTTTAATCCATTTTAAGTTTATTCTTGTGTATTGTGTAAGAAGGTAGTCTAATTTCATTTTTTGCACATGTTGGTCTAATTTTCCCTGTGCCATTACCCCATTGTATGTTTTTGCTTCCTTTGTCAAATATTAAGAGCTCAGAATATCATAGTTATTCTATTCCAATAATGTACTTGAGTCTAGGGATGATTATTACCATAACTCTATAACTCAGCTCTCCCAAGCTATTGCTAGTACAACCAGTTTAAAGATTGGTATAAGGATGTGTTGTATTAGCCTTAGCTGTGATGATTGGCTTTTTAAGAAAATATATAAATAAAGGAAACTGTCTTTGTATTGCAAGCAGGGGCTACAAATGTTCTTTGAATATGATAGGGACTCTAATGACAAACTTAAAGGAAGTAAGCCTACAGTTATAATGAGGTTGAATTCATTTCTTATAAGCTATTGGATTCTTTTCCCTGTGTAGAAATTAGGCTTTTCAATACCAACTCAGAGGTTGGTACTACCAAGTAATTGGCTAATTGTTCTATCTAGCTACTAGATCATTCCTATTGAATGACTCCCCTATAGCTTTAATAGATGATATCTTCTTAAAAATATCTAAAGGGATAACATTTTTATTAGGGGTAGTAGCTCTCTCAAGAGTCTTTTAGGACATGGTGATTCTAGTCATAGGAATTGAATAATCCAGATGGTCTAAAAAATTTCCCCCAACTTTATGAATAATCCAGTGGAATAAACATTAATGAAATTATTACAGATAAAGTAATAGCCTTGCATTTTCTTTTGGTCAGCCAATGGAGAATATACACCACTAGTAAAACTTTATTTTATACCTGGATTAACACGGGGGTGGGGGTGAGGGTGAAACAGTCTATGTCTCAGCAAAATTAAAAAGCAACCTGATCATCTAAGATAGATTTTAAGGAGTTGTTGAATCTTGTTTTCTTAGTCCAGGTGGGAAATCATAGATCATGGTTCTAGAGTGCTTTTTTATAATACTTCAGTCATTCTTGTTTTCTTCATAGTTATGCCATGTTTATTAGCCAGAGTATTGAATGCTTCCACACACCAATCTCCTAACAGATGATCTAAAAACTGATAGAGATAAGGCCATGCTGATAATCACTCAAACTGAAAATTAGTCCCCCACAAATTAAACAACTCCCCAGAGAATCAGCAGTAATGGTGGAGATCTGGACATTCTTGGTGATCTTTCCTGTGGTTTTGTCTGAGAGAGGACCAACAGGAGATTGAGAGTAAAAAATAAATAAACAAATAAAACTCTCCACAGTCCTAGAAAAATATTGACAATTCTGCAGCTGTGATAGGGCTAGAACTGGTTTTAAACCTGTCATTGATTGGTGACAATAATCACTAATGGGTAGTGGCCTGGCTCCAGTGAACACACTTTTAAGGCTGACATCAAATTTCTGCCTTTGTAATCAACATAAAGCATGCTTTTAAGGTTGATGTCAACTTACTCTCACCTCTGTAACCAATAAACGTTTTCCAAGAATACTTTATAAGATCAGAAGTTTTTCTCTGCCTGACCAGCATAGCTCTTTCACACTTAAAATAAGCATTAATTTTATCACTGTGCTTTTGGTTTTAGATTTTGGTCGTCTCAGCCTTTGACAGGGGATATGAGACAAATACTGTTCATTTAATTCATGGCAATAACTTCAGACATTAAAATACAATACCAAGTTTGTTTTCTCACTTTTCACAATCATTTTTCACTCAGGATCTCGAAGGACAAAGGCAATATCTAGACAGGATGTAGACCTTTCCAGTTGTGACAAAATGTGACTGTTCAATTCAAAAGAGGATATCTAAGGCAAGTGGGTGGAAGATGGAGATTTTTGTGGTGGGGAGAGTTTATGGAATATTAATGTTAGGTGCTTTCTGCTTTCCTACAGCCTCATGAAAGGAGAGGAGAATGTTTTATCTATCCTATCATGTCCTGATATTAGGTTCCCAAACAAATTCTCTTTTAGAATTGGAGGTATTTAATATGGGCACTGGTGGTAGCTTCTTGTCTGGAGCTCTCTGAGAAGCAGAATATATAGGCATGACGAAATTCTGCAATTGGGTGCACAGCAGAAAATTGGCAGAGTACATGTCCTGTGAGAAGAAGGCAAAGAGGTCCTAGATTCCTTTAGAGCTGAGCCTGTCATTGTTGATAGTAATCCTTTTCCTGAAGATTTAGAGAAGGATAAAGAAAATATCTGGGGCTGTAGACTGGACTCACACAGAGAGGCTTTGGAGTAGTCAACCAGCTGTGAGCTGAACTGCAAAGTGAAGCCTTTCCCCTGATATTAAGCAGTTGAGGAAATACTGCGCAGCTCGATGCTCAGTGACCATCAACCCTCTTATACAATGGAGCCAGTGGCTGGATGCCACCAGCGCCAGAAGCCAGGTCAGTGGGGATACCAGCAGCCGGGGCCAGAAGAAACAGGGCTGTGAACGAGCTGCACAAACTGCTTATAAGCAGACTCTCCTGTTTTACTGACTTGCTGCCAGGAAGCAGTGAGCTGTTTCCTCTGGGGGTTTAGAGTGAAGAGAGGGTACCAGGGAAGAAAACTCAAACACAAACCTTTGAGCTGCGAATGGTGACTGAGATAGTACTTGAATTTTATTGAAAGGGAAGAAGTTTTAAATGAAAAGTGACTTAAAATTTATTATATTTGACTGTGTTTATCAGAATGGATACCTGGCCTTTTTGGGGGCTGACTGGGAGTTCAGTACCAAGACAATTATGTATAGTTGTATAATAAGGACAGTCTGTTTTGGGGGTTACTATTTGTTGATGACTCTTTAAATAGTGTTTGCTATAACAGTGACCTGGAGCCTCACTGTTCCACACCACCTGGCAGGGCTCTTCCTTCGGTATTTGCTTCTGTGCTGGAAATTTCACCAGTCCTAATAGAAGGGATATGCAGTGGCAGGGAACAGCATCAGAGTGTCAACAGGTTTGAGCTCAGTGATATTCAGGGCCAGCTGAGATTTAAAGAATGAGGAGCTAGCCATGTGGAGAGTCATATGAGGAGTGAAAGGAAGACCAAACAGGAGTTATCCTTGAATCTCCCCTTTCTTTTATGTTCTTCAACCCATCTCCAAAAATATATCTGGAATCTATCCATACCTGTAGCATATGCAAATTTCCTGAGGTAGAAAAGAGTGTGATGAGCTACAGGAGGAGTGACCAGAGGTCTCAGAGCAATGTGGACAGTGGTGAGGCATAGGTGGGGGTTTGATATTCTAAGACATTGTGGGAAGGCTAAATAGTTTGGATTTTTATTCTAAGTGGAACAGGAAGTTACAGAAAGGTTTTAGGAAAGGAAATGAACTGGTTCAAAATATGTGTTAGGATTACTTTTGTGTCCACATATCTAGTGGACTGCAGTAGGGCAATGGTGGAAGGGAGATCAGGGAGAGGGTGGTTGTGGTAATCGGGTAAGAGATAATGGTCACTGGCATGCCACTGGTGCAGAGGAATAAAGGAGGTATGGGTAGATTCAAGACATATTTTTGGAGATGGCTTGAGGGGCATAAGAGAAAGGGTGGAGTTCACGGTTGACTTGTCTTAGATAGGATCAGTAAAGTAGATGCCATCCTATCCAACGGACAGACATAATAAAAAGAGTCCCATTTTGGATATGTTAAAGTTGAGATATTTGTAAGAACTTCAGGTAAAAGTTTTAAATGGCTGTTGTCTTGAGTCTGGGACTTGGAGGAAAAAGTCTGAGCTAGAGTTGCAAATTTGGGGATTGTTAGCATAAAAATAGCCTATATTTCTGTGAAAATTGCTGAGGTCACTTAGTCGGTGAAGACAGAGGACAGAGCACTACCCAGGAACTGACATGGAGCCTGTAAAATGTATGGGTAGAGGAAGAAGAGCCAGGAAGTAGAAGGATGTGAAATGACCAGTGAGAAAACCTGGAATGGAGTCATGGAAACCAAGAAAGGAGAGGAACTGAGATTGGGAAATAATACTGGAAAGTTGAATAAGATCAGAATAAAGAAAACATCCATTGAACTTGGCAGTCCTGGTTTTGATATTTAAATATAAGTGATTGGTTATTTTTTTGCTTATATAGTTTTAAAAACTGTTACTGATAAGGTAATCCAATAAGAAACAGTCTATATTTTTTAAATTTATTTTATTTATTTTTATTTTTAAATTACATTTGACAACAATATTATATTTCTTTCAGGTGTACAGTGTAGTGATTAGACATTTCTATACCTTATAAAGTGCTTACTTCCATAAGTCTAGTACCTCCAATCTGATACCATGCATGGTTATTATAATATTCCTATGCTGTCACTGTTTTTATAATTGGCAATTTATACTTCTTTTTAAAAAATTATTTTTTATTTTTTCCTTTCTGTTGAGTTTATTGGGATGATACTAGTTAACAAATTTACGCAGGCTTCAGGTATACAATTTTACAACACATCACCTGTACACTGTATTTTGTGTTCACTGGGGGTTAATATCCAAAATTTATAATTTGTACTTCTTAATCTCTTCACCTTTTCACCTAGCCCTCCAACCCCCTCTCCATTTGGCAACCATCACTTTGTTTCTGTTTTGTTTGTTTATTTATCTTGTTTTATAGATTCCACATAGAAGTGCAATCATATGGTATTTTTCCTTTTCTGACCTATTTCACTTAGCATAATACCCTCTAGGTTCACTCAAGTTGTTCCAAATGTTAAATTTCATTCTTTTTTATAGCTGAGTAATATTCCATTGTATATATGTACCACATCTTTATCCATTCATCTATCAGTGGACACTTAGGTTGCTCCAGTATCTTGACTACTGTAAATAATGCTGCAGTGAACATGGGTGTGCATATATCTTTTCAAATTAGTGGTTTGTTTTTCTTTGGATAAATACTCAGCAGTGGAGTTGCTGGGTCCTATGGTAGTTCTATTTGTAATTTTTTTGGGAACCTCCATACTATTTTCCATAGTGGCTAGACAAATTTATAATCTCATCAACAGTGAATTTTGGAAAATTTGGGCCATTTTTCATATACCTGATATTATACCAGGTGGCAACCATGGATTTTATTCAAGTATAAAGTCAACCCTCTTTATGGGCTCAATCTGCTGTTAATAATATAAATTCATGCAGGAAGACTGGACTAGCACAAGTATACATCAATAAAACTGCATTTATGTTGTACAAGTGCATTTCTGAAGGCAGTTTTGTTGGATTAAAATGAAAACAAAGCCTGAATTATATTTTGAAATCCATTAGGTGGTAAAAGAGAATTGGATTGGAGGCAACTACCTGTCAGCTCTTTTTGGAAGTATGGCTTAAAGATTTCTTAGAGCCACATAGTAGAAATTGTCTGGCATTTCTGCCTCATAGCTGAAGTAGTAACTGGAGACCATCTGTGGAGGACCTAGGCCCTACGTGGGTCTTATTCATTCCATGTTAAATAGGACATGTAACAAACACTCACCTCAAACACAAGGGATGCCAGTGCCTGTAGATCTACTTCTCTCTACTTCATGGACTCTTGTATTCCTGAACCCTTGCATTCTAATTTTTTTGGTTACTGCTAAAATAAGAGCATAATTGTAAAAATGTATTCTCTTTTTTGTGTGTGGTCTTTCAGATTACAAATAAAGCTTTCTTTTTCTTTTTCTTTTTTTGTGAAGAAAGCTTAAATAACAGCATTGATACATTCCATCATTTTAGATGTTAGTTACACTTTGAATTTATAATTGCTAACACTTAAAAACTGGGTACAGTACAGATCCACCTTGAACTACTGACAGTTAATTACTTTAGACAGCTATATTCAGTCTTGATTTTTGTTCTGAGTATCAATCAAGAGAAAAAGAAACAGACTCTATTTTGAGGGATTTTATGTTTAACCTAGAATTTTATACACAGCCAATGTATTAATCAAGTGAAAACAGAATTGAGGAATTTGCAGTCAGAAACTACTCTAAATTTTACGTCCTGTATATTTTATTCTAGGGAGCTACCAGGGTAGACTCCAGCAAAATGAGAGTGTGAACTAAGAAAGAAGAAGGTGTCAGGGTTTGAAAATAATTGAAAAGAATGAAGGAGATGCAATATGCCAACCATGCTGCAGGCCCATAGAAAACAAGGGCAGGAAGATAACTACAAAGAGTCGCAGAGAGAGGTTTCTTGTTTTTGGAAAGAAGGTGAAAAATAGATGAAAAGCTTGGAAAACATGTTGTGAGGATAAAATAAAGGAGATTGGTAGTATGTAAAAAGAAGAAAATAAATTTGTTTCAGAAATATTCTCTATTGAGTAGGGACATTGGTCCCATAAAGAGATAAAAATAATCCTAGTTCATGACTGAAAAAAAAAAAGACTCTGCTTCCTGGAATGCACAGCTCTCTGTTGGTAGCATCTTTCTTAATTCAAAGTCAAGTCTTAACATGTCTAAAATGTATACAAACACATATACTTACGTACATTTTAAAATGATCGTTGCTTATGTGTTTCTATAGTTGGATTGGGATAAATTATTCCAACTGCACTCCCTCAGTCTTTCATTTAGCTTACTTTGTGAATAAAAGAATGCTTTTGTAAGGAATAGAAGCAAAAAGAGCAATGGATAAATTGGTATCTGACCTTGTAGGTTGGGCTTTGTGTACTTCAGACAGGAAGAAAAAGAATTTATAAATTGCATTTTTGTTGTTAATCTGGAAACCTTGACTTTAGAAAATGGGAAATTTATATGAACAGAGAATGTGCTGGTAATTCAATTCTCTAATGTGCAGTCTTTTTTTCTTTTTTAAGATTTTATTTATTTATTTTTTGAGAGAGGGGAAGGGAGGGAGAAAGAAAGGGAGAGGAACATCATTGTGTGGTTGCCTCTTACATGGCCCCCACTGGGGACTGTCCTGCAACCCAGGTATGTGCCCTGACTGGGAATCAAACTGGCGACTTTTTGGTTCACAGCCCACACTCATTCCACTGAGCTACACTAGCCAGGGCTGCAGAACTGAGTAGGGTACAGAGCTGAGCACTGTTTAGGTGCAGAGATGGATCTTGCAATAGAGTATGGACATGCTTAGGACACCAGCAAAAACCATGTGCCTCCACTGCCATACAAGAAAATTCTGAACCTGAACTTTGCAAGTAGAACACTAGACAGAGGCTATTTTCATTTTAGTGTGTATGTGCTTTTTGTGTCATTTTGAAAACTTACATATGAAATACTGTCATACCTCAGTACTCATTGGCTTCAGAACTCATCAAACCCTGTACTTGTTGAATTTTGATGAGAAAAAAATGCTTCATCACCTGTTGTTTGCTTGGTACTTGTCAGTTTCAGCACTCCTCAGGAGTTCTGGAATGACCTAAGAGTACCCAGGCACTGCCATGTTTAATCTCTTCAGTGCTTAGGCCTCTAAAGAGCCTAATCTGACTCTTGATGGGCAGATGGTAGTCCTCCATGGTGAAATTTGGAGGGATCTCAAGGGTATAATTTAGTCATTTAAATTTCCCTTTGATGTATGAGTGTAAAGAAGTCAAGAACTTATTTGCCTGAATTCTGGTGTGTGTGTTGGGAGTGTAAGGATCTTTGGATTTTCATGAGAAAAATAAATAGGTCAGGGGAAGTATTATGTTTCCTGGGAGGCTCTAAGAGTTACATTCTTAATATGCTAGATCTAGTACTTATTTACTATACATAGAACATCTTTTTGGTACTTGGGATAAATATACTGGATTAAGTAGATATTTAGAGAGTTAAATTGATTTAAATATATATTTATTTATGTAATTACCAAGATAATATGCAATTATTGTAGAGATTTTGTAAATAAGTAAAAGTATAAAGAAGAAATTAAACATTACTCATTATTCCATCACCCAGAGATAGCTGCTTTTAATTAATATCTGTGTATGATTTGAATCATATTTATAGCTTTATGTATATCCAGAAAGTGCTGTGGTTTGCTTTTTGGGTTCCCCTCTTTATGACAAAAGTTTTAATAATGAAATATTAAAACACTTTTTGCTTTTTTTATTTCTTTTTTCATTTGTACTATAACTACTGTATTTTGCCATGTATAATGCACACCCATGCTTTTGGTCCAAACTTTCAGGTAAAAATCTTTTGTTTTAATTTTTTAACTCTTTACTTATATTTATATATTCATTTTTTATTATAAAGGAATCTTAGCATTTATTTTTGAACATAAAATGCTATAAGAAATTTTATGTAACAAATAATTAAAACACCAGAACAGATACAAGGTATTTCAGCTACTACCCATGTGTAATACTCATCCTTACTTTTCCCTCCAAAATTTGGTCCAAAAAGTATGCATTATTCATGGCAAAATACGGTATATTTTAAACCAAAAGTTAACATTTTTGTATTACTGTAGTGTCTAATATAGTGCCAAGCATGATAGAACTTCAATGAACTATGATGTATTTTTTAAAAATTATTTATTTATTTTTAGAGAGAGGGGAAGGGAGGGAGGAAGAGAGGGAGAGAAACATCCATGTGTGAGGGAAACATGGATCAGTTGCCCCTTGCATGCCCTCAACTGGGCATCTGGCCAGCAACTCAAGCATGCACCCCAAATGGAATTGAACTGGGAAAAACCCTTCAGTTTGCAGGTAGTGTTGAGTCCACTGAGCCATACCAGCCAGGGCAAATTGTTATGTAGTTACGGATGTCATTTTTTCCCAGTATAATCCTATTTTAGTTTTTAATGCTCCAGAAGTATTCATGGTTATATACAAGGGTGGGTAAGTTTAAATTGTAATACAAATAAATAATACAATAATTAATAAATAATAATACAAGAATAAACTGTTTCACATACTCCCAACTGTGAACCTACTTTGCCCACCCCTGTATACTTCCTTTACAGTAAATTTTGTTGAGTGGCTCATTTGCTGCCCAAGGGCTACCCCTGGTCAGAGCCCTTACAGCTGGGAGTTTGGCATGACTAAATAATGCCTTCTTTCATTTATGGTCTGATTTTTTTGATAACTGGTCTAGCTTCAGGTATTGGTTTGTAGAATTAAATTAGCTTTGCCCTTTTAAGATTCCGATCACTTGCAAATATAAATGATTCACTCATTGCCTTCCTTATTAAGTGCCTTCTTATCTTACCTATGCAGCTATAGATAGAAAGATGTAAAATGGTTCCATAAGTGCAGTTCACTTGAATTTTGGGTTAGGAGAGAAAACAGGGTCATTTTAGGCTACTATGTAAAATGAGCAAACTTCTGGGGAAAGAGAACAAAAGAACAATAATATGAGCATTTATGGTCTTTTGAAATTGAAAAGGAATGGCTGTCTCAGAAAACAATCCAATTAAACTGTGAGACATGAGATAAGCTCTTTAGAGGCTGACAGTTATTGCAATTCTAGACAATTCAATTTTAGTTAGGAATAAATGGCGAACCTGTTGGTTTTGTCACATAAAATACAAATGGGCAGATATTCTACTGTGTTCTTCTTCTAGGATGGGTTTCCAACCATAGTAAAACTTCTCAAGAAATATAATAAAAACTGGATATTAAATTTCATGCTCTCTTTGAGTGTGCATCTGTGTTCAAACAGTTTAGCTAATCTGTATTAGAATGTAGTAACTTGAGTCACCAAGTCTGATGAGTACATTGTAGGTGCAATCACACAGTGATAAAGGGACATGACTTTTTGTGAGATAGATTTCTACTTTTTTTCTTCTGTAGGCTAGATGAAAGTAAGCTAATGAGAATATAATTTTAACAGACATTTTCTCTCAAGGATTTTTTTCTTCTTTGACCAATTACATTTTTTTCTATGAAATTTATTTAATTTCTGTGTATTTTCTTCCTTTAATTGACAGTGTTCAACAGTTTTTATACACTTTCTCAGAACCCCATGTTATATTTTAATGATTGAAAATATAACAGAAGTAGAGCATACACAGCAACATCAGGAGTCCTTTCTGCCCTCCTCTTCAGGTTTCATGAATTTCTCCCATTGCATTGCATGGGGAGAAAAATGTAGGTCCTCATCCCTAGACCAAATTAGCTTCAGGACAATGTGGGTAAATCCTGGAGGCCAGAGGCTGCATAATAATCATTTAACTTGAAAACATATGTGGAAAGATAGGACCATTTAGATTATTTTAAACATAGAAGTGTAAGAGGGTGCAGCCAGGGGGCCCCCAAAAGAGGGATTTGTAATGAGATCCAGAACTCAGGGTATCCAGGAAATATTAAAAATATGAGATGCCCTCACCTACATAAGTCTGAGCTGGGGGATAGGATACATGGAGCAGGGCCATTGAGTTGTTTTGCATAGCAACAGTCTTGCAGATAACCTCCAGAATGGTAATTTAACACATCTATAGCCTTTAACTGGTTTCATAGATATGTTAAATAGCTGTGGCCCTGCTTTGAGCCAGGGAGAAGGGAGTGACTTCCATCCAGGATGTAACTGGGAGGCAACTCCCCCTGGTTACACAGCTTGCCTGAGAGCTTGGAGATGATTGGCTTCATGCTAGTGGTTATGCCTGCCCAGACTTACCACGGCAGTGCAGAAAAGCTTGGAAATACCGGAGTGCTGGCAAGTATAGCGGATTGTGGGAGGAGTCAGAAATGGGGTTGCAGAGGAAGATTAGTGCTGGGATTTAAAACCCAGGAGCAGCAGCCATGACAAGGGCCAGCACTCAGCTTTAGCAGAGAATCAACACGTAGCTTTGGCAGGGGAGAATCACGTGACTTTGGGTCTTCCTTTTCCATGCAGCTTAGGAAGCCAGAAAGTAAAATGTAGCATTGATGCAGAGATCTCTCAGTAGTTCGGAAGAATGTAGGAGAGATGCTGCGGGAAGGAAAGGGGTGGAAGGACTCTTGCCGGTGGGCCATGAGAAGGTCCCATGTGGTTTTGGAATAAGAACTGGAGATCTTGGTGACATAGCTGATGGTGCTGGGAACTGAGGAAAGCCTACCAGCCGAGCATGGATTACTGGGAAGAACCGAGGGCTGCCTGAGCTACGGACTTCTATTTCTTTTCCTGAGATACGGTACCCCAGACTGGGCAAAGGGGGGAAGGAAGGACCGTGTGTGTTTGTGTGTGATTTAAGGGACTTTGGGATTTTGATGAAGACATTCAGTCACTACTTTTAAGTCTGTATAACTTGAATAAATAATTCCTTTTCTTTTTACCAATCTCTGACATGGAGAGCTATATAATTCTTTGGTGATGAGCAAGGTGAACCTAGTACAGGGAAATCCCAGGAGAAGGAGGGGTCAATTCGGTAACATTGTGGGACCCCCTTCCCTGGTACCCAATTGGGAGAAATCATGGGAGACCACATGTGCAGTAGCTTTAAAGTAGTACATCTACTTGTACATGCGCACTAAAAACCTGCCAAAACTAGTCAGGAAGGGTCCGCCCTATAAGAATAGAGTTCTCCAGCCCATGAGGTCAATCTCTGCTTGGAGTTGGCCTGCTCCCATGTTGTTTGCTACAAACTCTGGTTGTTGGGTTCAATTCTTTGTCCTGATCACCAAGAACCTGGTTACCTGTGCCCACCTGTGGCAGGAGTACAACCTTTTGTTTTTCTTCCCTTTATTCAGTGTACTAAATGGATAGGAAACAAGTATTTTCCTTTGGTTTGATGACTGAACCCTTCCTGCTCATGAGGACAGGAAAACCACTGTTTGGTGGCTAAATTGTGTGTTCAACACTCATTCAACAACTCCGTTGGGCATCTTTAACACATCAGGCATTATTCTAGGTACTAGTTTACATTTTATGTAAGTGATTAGGAAGATGCATAAGGAGAAATGTAGAGGGAGGGCTATATAATTATAAATACAAATATCTGATTTCAAAAAAGTGCTTTGAACAAAATAAAGCAAGTAAGGGAGGGAAGTTTGAGGGATTGAGGGCTCCTGGAGCGAGGAGACTGTTTTAGGTAATGACTTGGGCTCTAAGTTCTATTAGTTACCGAGTCCATTGCTATAACAAAAATTCCACAAACTAGGTGGCTTATAAACAACATACTTTTAGTTTTCATAGTTTTGGAGGCCAGGAAGTCCAAGATCACAGGTCTGGAAGATTCAGTGTCTGGGGAGAACCTTCTTTCTAGAGGGCTCTCTTTCCCCTGTAACCTCACGTTAGCTGTGGCTAGGGAACTCTGAGGTCTCTTTTATGAAAGCACTAATCCCATTCATGAGGACTTCACCCTAGTGACTTAACATGTCCCAAGGGCCCCACCTCCTAATATTGGGTATTAGGTTTCAACATATGAGTTTTAAGTGGATATGAGGAGGTACCCCCCAAAACCAAAATTATCTTTTGGAAGGCACGCCCCTTATAGTACAGCCTTCCTCCACTAGATGAGTGTTCTAGGAACCCTCTATATCAGTACTAGCTGGCATTGTTGTGAGAGACTGCGTTTGACATATGCCCATTTCATGATGGGTGATTTGTAAGTGTACCTGCCCATACCACACTGAGTGTTCAGCAGTTTTTGACCAAAAATGGCATGACCCCATGGCCCACCCTCCCTATTCATCTGATCATGCCCTGAGCAACTTTTTTTTTGTTTCCTTTAATGAAAAAAGTCCTCAAAGGGAAACATTTTGCTGATATTGAAGATGTGAAGCAACAACAAAAACAGCAGAAGCACTAAAAGGCATCAAAATTGAGGAGTTCAAAAACTGTTTTGAGTGGTGGAAAACATTTTGATAGGTGTACTGCAAATGGAGAGTACTTTGAAGGTAACTGAAATTTAAACATGTAAGAAGAAATGCAGTTTTTTAAAATACCTTCTTTGTGTGTGTGTGTGTGTTTCCCCTCATATAAACAGTCAGACCATAGCAGCCACCAAGGTGTTTTGTTAAAAAGTAGGGGCGATAGGCTTTGAAGGAAGAGGCATCATTGTCCTGGAGAAGCTGGAGGGAGCACGGAGACACCATCTGCGACTAAAAGGGGAAGGAGTTCTTTGTGTACTACTTGTAGAGTATACTGCCTGTGGCTGTATTCCAAAAATGTAGCCAGACTACAGATGGCAGGTTGTGTGACAAGGGAAGCAGCACCAAGCGCTGGGTTTCTGAGCTCAGCAGATTCTCATGACCCATTTGTAGAAGGGAGCAGTAGAAGACTTGAAATAAACTGCTGAGACCAGCTTACAGGCATGAGGTCTTTGGGCAGATGACCAAATGGCCTTTTGTTTGCAATGGTGTTAGGTAAGATCATGGAACCTTATTGGCTGAATCCCAGGAGCGTATGTGGGAGTATCAAGATGCTTCGAGTATTTTGCTGGCCAAAAATTGTATTGATTTATAGTAAATAGAGGTGGTTTTTCTTTCACATGTTAGACTGAGATTAATACAGGCTATATTTAAATCACTTTCATCCAAGCTGCATTTCACCCCCTTCCACCCACTCCAGTCTCATCCTGCTCGAATGGTAAGCACATTTATTTGCCTCTTTCAAACATTTCAACCTGAACATTATTTGAACAGTCTTGCTCCCTGGAGTTTATCAAAGATTTGATCTTTTATGGCAATATTTCAGAAGCTTAAGAAAAGTTCACTGAGGGAAAAGTTAATTTTGTGGCTGAACTTTATGATCAGTTTTATGTTAAAGTGTTACTTTTTTTTTAAGGAAACCAAAATTTAAGTCTTAATTTTTAAAAAAATATCTGTTCCCTTTAAATAGACTATGAAGAAATAGATTGCTTTGATGTCATTTTTTTTTTTTTTAAATTCTAGAAGGCCAAGATATTTTGGCAGCTTTGAGATTTGAGAAAGGTCTAAATGACAATTCTTGTCTCTTCCTCAGAAAAATGGTTGTGAAGAGGTTTCTGTGCTAATATTTATTATTTTACCAAAATGATTATGGGTTATGATTCATTGGATTCTAGTGTTTAAAAATCTGTGACCAAAAGTACTGTGTAATAAAACAAGGCTGATATTTTACTCAGCTGCTGTGATAATTTTTCTCCCTCTTCTTTCCTTGAAAGGAGATGCTAATGTGCTCCAGTTTGTCTGAACCAGGAATTGGAGTAGACTTACATGATGCTGTGTCCCCTTATTCTAACTCTTACTATGTGGAGCCATTTATGGAGAGAGCCACATACTCTACTTGGGAAAATATTTCTTCCTTCTCTAACAATAGAACCTCCTAAGTGAAACCTTTCCCAGCTTTCCCCAACCATGCTTATCTTCGGTGTTTTCTCCATTCTCATGTCATACTCCATGGTGGGATAAATTGACAAATAACACTTCTTCACCAATCTTTCCATCAAAGAGAGACTTGAAAGGCTACAACCTGAGCTGGGGCCTTTACTTGGAAGACAGAGTGCACTTATGTGACTCTCTGCTTGGTCTCAGCCCAGTGGAACAGAACCATAATTTTTCCCAAATGATAAGAGTTGAATGAGTTGCCCTTTGTTTCTCTATGGCAAGCCAGAGCACTACTACTGGAGAAGTGTTCTTTTTTTTCTACATGGAGACTTATTGTTTCCAGGGAAAGCTTATGTGTCATTGAGACAAGTGCTTATTTAATTGGTTCCTAGTTGGGGAATCAGCAGGCTTGCCACTGTCACAGGAGGGAAGCTGGAACCAGAACTGGAGGATGCATGTTCACTTTGGTTAAAGAACTGAAATAGGATGTAGATAATATCACTGTTTACCACTTGAGGAAGCTGGTGACCTGAGGAAGACATTGGGAATGGGCTCTTTTACGTGTGATGTAGGGAGTAGGTGGGCAAGAAGATCATCCGAGGTTGTAAAGGCACCATGAGTGTTATGTAATAGGGAATTATTATAGGTATTAGAGGTATACAATTGAGAAGGTAGGCAAGCAAAGGTATGGAAGAAGAGTTACAGGATCAGAAGAGAAATGGCTCACTGGTCCATCTGAGAAGCCAAGCATGTTCAGCCACCAAAGTGGGCTGTGAGGGGAAGGTCTATAGTCAGTTCTTGACTGTGTGGCTACTGTCTCTGGGTGGGTCTGCAGCCAGGTGTCTGGTGGTGTGCCTGGGATCAATGAGGTCAACATTTGGGAACAAGAGTTGAACACGGCACAGAGGAGAGCAATGAAGAAATGGGACCTTCTCCTTATGACTGCATCTGTCCAGCTCTGTGTCTGTCAACAAGACCTTCAGAGAGTAATGGTCACTGCTTTCCTTCTGGTTTTTAAACTTCATGCAAGTTCTTCTGTCCCACCTATCTCAGAATCATACAGGGAAGGGGATCCTGGGAAATGTCTTTGCTTAGTTTAACAGTGTAAAGCCTCACAGCAGGGCTGTGAACCTGAGGGCTGTGGGCCAGATCAGAAACAGACACAGCTATGAGGGATCTCCTTTGTGAGGGATGAAGGCTGATGTCTTGAGATGCCTCATGTAGTAAATGGTGTGTAGAACAGTCCAGATTATTCAGAATTTTACTTTGTCCATTCTACACTGTATTTTTCTTCCAAATTCTCCTTCAGTAAAGGACTTCATAGTTACATTGGTATCTAATAGAGTTAGCTTTCTGGAGGCCAAATAGGACAAAGTGGCAAAGAAGGAAGGGTTGTATAGTATTATTTATGATTTGGATAGTAGCAGAAAACTCAGTTAAGAGTAGCTTAAAATAACAGAGGAAGATTTATATTCTACATATGGTAAGAAATCTGGATGAAGCTTGTCCTGAGCTGGAGCAAAGGCTTAGTAACAATGTAGAACTCAGGTTTATTCACTCTTTCTTCCTACTGTTTCCAGCATGTTGATTTTCTTTTTTTCGCTTGTGTTTGTTGCCTCATGGTCTTAAGATACCTACTTTAGCTCATGACATTGCATTCTATTCTATTAAGATATGAAAAGGCAGAAAAAGCCCAAAAGCTCCCTCTGATCATGGAAACTGAGATTAAATTTCCCAGAAGTTTAATCTCAGACTTCCCCTTCTTGCTTATTGGCCAGAACAGTGTAACCTGATTACCTGTAGTTACAAAGGAGTTTGGGAAAGACCCTCTGGCAAAGTGGAAAGGTGTTACCATGAATGTTTCAAATCGATCATGATTTAGCTCTTGGACCAGCAGGAGAAAGCCTGACTTCTCCAATGTTTACCTGTATACAGAATCGATGTTTTGCTTGCACCGAGGGAAGAAATAGTAATGGTGGGTGGAAAGAGATCTAAAGAAGCCAAAGAACAGGGTCTGCAACTGGGTATTTTGCTATTCCTCAGATGTTCCTGGGTTTCTGGAGAAAAGGGAGCATCTACCTTTTGAGTGGACTGTGAAGGTCCTAGAGAAAAATTCACCTGCTCTGGAGAAAATAGGACCAAATATTCTGAACCCTGAGAGTTAACAAATGTCATCTTTTAAATTGGAAGGGAGGTGATGGTGGGGTTGGCATTTGGATTTTATCTCTACTATAACTCCTGTGCTAGCCTATTAAAAATCTTCATAAAGGAGACATGTGGTTAAGGAATGAGAGGAGAGTACCATCAGAACTATAGCAGTGTTAAAGATTGTACATAAATTAGTGATCCCATTATTTTCTCCACGGATCTCTAAGAATGGGAGGGTCAGATCATACCTTTCTTTACTCTTTCCTACTCTCTAATATGCCTTTCTTCATCCCTTCTTCTAACTCCTGGATGCTCTAGGCTGCTCAAAATTTCTAGGCAGTTCTAAATTCTCATGTAATAACTATACAGAATTGGCAATTCTATGGGCAAGAGAGGATCTCTCTGGTATGTACTTGAAAATGGCTTCTGTTTCTGTGGAGGGTCTTTATCATGTTATGTATTGAATCTCCAGCCCTAATTAGATTTGAATTGTGTCATTTGGTCTTGTGTGTAGCTGGTGTACAATAGATATTTATTGAGAGACAGCATGGCAAAGTAGAGTCAGACAGACCTCAGTTTGGGACCTGTTGGGACCTGATTCAAGCACTTATTAGCTGTATTATTTGTGACTAATCACTTAATCTTTCCGATCTATAACATGTGAACTAAAATGTATGTCATTCAGAGGTTGTGTGATTCTCATCAACTTTAAAACATATTTCTTAATTTTCCACTAAATCAACCCCCTACAAAAGCAAGATCCTCCACTGTCTTAGCTTGGACTACTATAACAAAATCTCATATGTGGTGGCTTAAACAATAGCCATTTAGTTCTTGCAGTTCTGGAGTCTGGGAAGTTCAATATCCTATATTTGGTTCTTGGGTGAGGCCCTTTTCTTGGCTTGTAGATGGCTACCTTCTCACTCTATCCTTACACAGAAGAGAGAAGAAGCTCTGATGTCCCTTCTAATAAGGGCATTAATCCTATTATGGAGACTCCATTTTCATGGCCTCCTCTGTATCTATTTACCTTCTCTCTTAGTCAGTTTGGGCTGGTATAATACAATGCCATGTACTGGTGGCTTATAAACAACAGAAATTTGTTTCTCATAGTTCTGGAGGCTAGATGTCCAAGATCAGAGTGCAAGGGTGGTTGACTTCTGAAGAGAACTCTTTTCTGGGTTACAGACTGCTGATTGCCCTCTGTGTGGTCTACCACATAGTGGAAGGGGTGAAGGAAGCTCTCTGGGGTCTCTTTTATAAGGGCACTAATCCCAGTCACCTCCCAAAGGCCCCATATCTTAATACTAACACAATGGGAATTGGAACTTTGACATATGAATTTTGAGGGGATGTGTTTGTCCACAATACCCATAAATCCCAAGAGACCATCTGTACACTCCAAACTTTTCATCAGTCTCACAGCTACTTTCCTCCTTTTCTAGGAAAATATCTCAAAATATGTGTCTATTTTCATTGTTTCTATTTTCTCATCCTCCATTAACCTCTCAGCTAAATCCTGAAATAACTCACATATTCCTAACTTGATCCTAACATTTCGGCAGCATTCTACCCTGGTGATCATTCACTTTTTCAGCTCTGTAAACATTGCATTTCCTTGGGTTTCCTCCATGTCTCTGTTCACTCCTTGCCTTTGGAGCTCATTAAACTTAGTCCTAATCTACTCACTTCATATTTATTCACTAGGAATTTACACATATAGCCATGGTTTCACTTATCGCTTACATGTAAATTGCTCCCAAGTCCATATCTGTATGTTCTCTTGGCTCCAAACTTGCTAACTTCTTGCTATTTCTTACTTGGATCTCTCAAGGTAGAAAAGTTCAGAGTCAACTTCACACTCAATAAATTCAAAATAAAGCTGAAAAATTTTCTCCTACAAATTTTGTTCTCATCCATTTCTCTATCTTTGGGATGGTTCCATTTTTATCTATCCACTTTACAAGCTAGAAATATGAAAAGACCTTTATCCATCATCCCTACCTCCCTGCCATAACTAAGCAATTACCATGTTCCTCTGGCCTTATCTCTTAAATATTTCTTGAATCTATGTACATCTTCCTGTCTTCACTGCTCTCACTCTCTTTCAGTGTAGCATTTCCTTACTCTAGACACTGAAATAACTTCCACTGGTCTACTCATTTCCTTTTTGCTGCCTTTCAATCTGTCCTCACTATTCAGTTGGAGTGCTCTTGAAATTTAAAATTATATTATCCCCTGCTTAAGAGGCATCAATAGTTTCTCAGGTTAAAGAACAAAAGCTTTAGCTCTTGGCCTGTAAGTATCTGCATGATTTGGTTTCTGTTTCCCTCTTCAACTTTGTTTCGTAGCACGCCTTCCCATCACTGCTTGTGTTGTAGCTACATTGATTTTTCTTGGAAAAAATCTTGCTTCTTTCCACCAAAGGGCTCTGTGCAAGCTTTCCCTCAGCACAGCAGTGCTGCTTCTCCCTTCAGACTTAACTAACTTTTGCTCATTCTTCAGAGTTCATTTTTCTCTCACTCTGACTAAGTCATTTTATTGACTCTGACTTAAGTCATTTTACTGTTCATAGTTTTGATCTACTTCTTTTTCTTAGATAAGTCCCTTTAACATTTCATATAATAATGGCTTGGTGATGATAAACTCCTTTAACTTGACCCTATCTGGGAAGCACTTTATCTGCCCTTCCATTCTAAATGATAGCTTTGCTGTATAGAATAATCTTGGATGTAGGTCCTTGCCTTTCATGACTTGGAATACTTCTTTCCATCCCCTTCTTGACTGCAAGGTTTCTTTTGAGAAAGCAGCTGATAGCCTTATGGGAACTCCTTTGTAGATAACCTTTTCCTTTCCTCTTGCTGCTTTTAAGATTCTCTCCTTATTTTTAATCTTGGCTAATGTAATTATGATGTGCCTTGGTGTGTGCTTCCTTGGGTCCAACTTGATGGGGACTCTCTGTGCTTCCTGAACTTGCGTGTCTATTTCCTTTGCCAAATTAGGGAAGTTTTCTTTCATTGTTTTTTCAAATGGATTTCCAATTTCTTGCTCTTTCTCTTCTTCCACCACTGCTATAATATGAATATTGGACCTCTCAAAGTTGTCCCAGAGGCTGCTTATACCACTCTTATATTTTAAATCCTTTTTCCTTTGTGTTATGATTGGTTGTTTTTTGTTTCCTTATATTCCAAATCATTGATTTGATTCTCAGCCCCAGCCTGTTGTTTCTCTATAAATTGTTCTCTATTTCATTTAGTGTATTCTTCTTTTCTGACTAGATTTTTTTTATGACATTAAAGTCCTTACTAAGTTTCTTTAGCATCCTTATAACCAGTGTTTTAAACTCTGCATTTGATAGATTGCTTATCTCCATTTTGTTTAGCTCTTTTTCTGGAGCTTTGATCTGTCCTTTCATTTGGGCCATGTTTCTTTGTCTCATCATTTTGGCAGCCTCTTTTGTTTGTTTCTATGAATTAGGTAGAGCTGCTATGATTCTGTGTTTTGGTAGTGTGACCTGATGTAGTAGGTGTCCTGTAGGGTTTAGTGGCACAGTCACACCTATTACCCAAGCTGGGTACTAAGGTTGTACCTTTTGTGTGGGCTGAATAAACCCTCTTGTTGTAGTCAAGCCTTGGTTACTGTTGGTAGATCAATGGGAGGGATTTTCCCAGGCCAGTCAACTGCAAGGACAGGCTGTGACCACTGACCACGAACCTCTGCCTTTTGTGGAGGATCAACTGTGCAGGGACAGGGTGGTGGTACTTCAACGTAGTCTGTAGCTGTCCACTGGGTGCCCTGGTCCTGTGGTTTTCTGGGTGTTGCAGGCCAAGGTCAGCTTCCTGTGTTTTGCCTAGGGCACCCTGCCTGAGTTGTAAAGTAATCTGAGATGGCTGCTACTTGTGCTGGGCTTGGAGATTCCCAGGTGAAGCCAAGCTGTGAATCTAGGCTGGCTGCTGCTAGTGCTGGGCCTGGGACTCACTGAAGCCAGCTGTTACTCATTTGAGAGGGTTTAGGAAGTTTTGCAGTATGAGCCAAGACCAGCAATTCATATGGAAAAGCAGCTTGGGTGGGCCCATAAGTTGGGTGGGCCAGAGTCTTTGGTAATCTCCAAGGTGGGTCAAACAGTGTTAGTCAGGTTGATGGTGTCTCAGATATGACACCAGCTTGCTGGCTCTATTGGGGGGAATATTTAGTAAAGGGACAATGGCCTCTGGTCACCTTGATGCCAGACACTTCAATTTCTCCCTGTATGTCACTGTATGCCTTTCAAGTTGCTACCTTGGTGCTGGAGGTCAGAGGGAGTGAGTCTGAGTAGGTGAGTAGGTGAGTCCATATGTGGGTTAAGAAGAACTGTTTGGGGCTCCAGAAGTTTCTTCCACTAACTCAATCACTGCTGGTTTTTACAGGCAGGAGTTGTGGGGACTTATCTTCTAGACCCTGGAAGCCTGGGGTGGGGGTCCTAGCGTGGGGCTGGAACTCTTTGCTCCTGTGATTGTTGAGGGCCGCCCTGCCTGGTCTCAGGAAGCTGTGACCCCCTGTGACTTAGGCTGAGTGAGAGACCTCCAGATCAGGAGCCACTAAGGAGACAAAACTTATTCCCCTGGCATGAACGCTGCCTGTTCTGTGCCTGACCTTTAATTGCTAGATTAGTTTCCAATGATGGGTAAGACTCCTCAGGGAGAATCGACCTAAGTCAGGAGCTGATCTTGTAAAGGCCTGTGGATTAAGACTCACGAGACTGTGGAAATAAATGAAGGGGCTGTGGAAAAGAAGGGGTGATCATCAACCCCTGCCCCCTCTTAGCCTGAGTTTTTGTACTTAGATATGAGAAATCCGAGTCTCCAGGCTGCCTCTGTCTCCTGCCCAACTCAGGCCTGCGGATATAGCTAAGGGCTGCAGCCCAGACCAGAGACCGCGGATCTCTGGGGTAATCAGGCCTGGGACAAAGAATATGCAAAGATCCTGTGAGATCTGCTTGCTTGAGGATGCTCTTTAATTAGAATATGAAGTCATGGGCAGGAAACAAATCTAAGCTTTAAGTCCTGTAGTCTTTTTAAATGATAAAATCCCAAAATCTCTGGCTTAGTATCCCAGTAGGAAATCTGCTAGCACCTTTCAAAAGCTAACTACTTGTAATTTGCAAACTGTATTGGTATTCAAGAGTAAAACCCACTGGGACAAGGGAACGAGGCTCTCCCCATGAAGGGGTTAGCCAGGTGCTCCCCACAAGGGGGTGAGCCGAGGGCGCTCCCCACTAGAGGGTTTTCTCCCTTCTTGACTTCCCTACAGAAAACTGTTTCTATGCATGATGATTTCTCGTGTTTCAATGAGCCGTCCGCCGGGTGTTTAAGCAAGGTTTAAAAATCACTATAGCCAGTCAGACAGCCAGGTGTTTAAGGGAGGTTTGAAAATCGCAACATGTGATATCCCTCCCAAATTTTTTCTACCACATGTGGGCATGGGACTAGCCCATCCTGCATCTCCACCCCTTCTACCAGTTGGGTGGATGTGGTTTCTTTAATTTTGTAGTTGTCAGACTTCCATTTACCTAAATTTCTGAGGGTCCTGAGTGATGGCTGTTCTATATTTTAGTTGTAATTTTTTAAGAAAGAGTTAATTTATTTATTTTTAGACAGAGGGGAAGGGAGGGAGAATGGGAAGGAGAGAAACAGTGTGTGGTTGCCTCTCACATGCTCCCCATGGGGGACCTAATTCACTGCCCAGGCATGTGCCCTATGGCGAATCAAACCAGTGACCTTTGGGTTTGCAGGCTGGTGCTCAATCCACTGAGCCACACCAGCCAAGGCATATTTTAGTTGTAATTTTGATGTGGTTGTGCAAAGAGATGAGCCATGTGTGTTTATGCTGCCATCTTGATTGGAAGTCTAATTACCTTTTTAAAGGCCTTATCTTTAAATACAGTGACATTCTGAGGTATTAGGTATATGGCTTCAATACATGAATTTTGGGGAGACACATCAGCCCATGAGATAGTTATATGCTTATATCCAGTTCGGGGTTTAATTTTGTCTTCTCTAGTATCTTATGAACTCAGTGAGGACAGGGATTGTGTCTCTATTGAGCCTTTCTACACTAGTCTATTTGTTGAATAAATAATCATGAATTAGGAGAACCTGGCAGAGTGTGTGACATAATAAAATGTCCTATGAGTGGTAGATGCTATTAACAACTGTGATGATGAACAACTGGTTCAGCTAATTTAGGAGATTGCTCTTAGTTTTGTTCTTATAATCTAGTTGTTGGTCTTATTAACATTCCTAATGTGTGTTTCTGAGGTCCTGCTGCTGAATGAAATCTTTAGGCTTCCTTGTAAGGGTTTAACCAAAAGAGTATAATACAAGGCCAAATGGTACTGACACAGCTTCAGGAAACATAGATTAATAATAATGAATTTCTTGTGTCTAATCTAACTTCCTTGTAAAAAAGATTCTCTTAAATCCATTGTAATAATTAAGCATTAAACTGTTTCCTGCACTATTCATTTTCCCACTCCTCTCTGTTATAGAAAAATATAAATGAAAAATAAAAAATCATTGGTTATATTCTATTTAATACAATGGTTTTAATCCACTAATCTTCATTATAAAATTGTGTAATATGGAATCCATAATTAATAAATACTATTCAAAGCTCATAAATATATTTTATGCCTACTGTATTATGTTGGATTAATTGCATTACTCTGTTAGACTTTTAAATATGAGTATTCTTTGAAAGAATAATGAATATATATTAATATTTCTCTTAAATATATTTCTTTTTTTCAGAACTTTAAGGTAAACAAATTGATTAAAACAACAGAACAAAGGTTGATGTGGTGGGTAATGGTGATTTCACCTGTTCAGAACTCTTTCTATACAAACAAAGGATGAGGTATAGCTGACATAAAGAGCGTATAAACAATCTACCTAGTCTTTAACTAGTTTTTCCCCAAATAATAGGAAAACTCCTTGGGCCAAGACCACAATGTTTTACATTTGCTGTTTGCCAAAACATGTAATTCATCTTTTTGATCACTAGATGTCACTGTTGTTTCATTTCAAACTCTGAGGCTGAGGTGACGCAGCAGCCCAGGAGGATTTTATCTGCTAGTCAACACACTGCCCCCTTGCTGTCTTCTAAGGACCAGGAAGTTCTTGTAGCATCACAGAAACGAAAAATACCTTACTACTTCCACACAGGCTGCACAGAATATACATTCTTTTATTGGGCTGATGAACGATGAAGGGCAACAAATTTCAAAGAGTCAAAGGCCATTTTTGCTTAATAATAACAACTACCAAGAGGCAATGAATGCTTATTCTGTACTAGGCATAGTGTTGAGTATTTTACACAGATTTCTTTTAGTTAATGCTTTCTTAGAACAATTGTGGGTGGAATTTCACTATTATTATACTCAAATTTCACATGAAGAAACTGAGGCACAAAGAGGTTAAATAATATTCTCAGAACCACAGAACCAGGAAATAGCAGAAAATGAATCCAAACACAGGGAGGCCAATTACTGAATTTATTTTAACTTTGCCTTTAGCTTGAATACTATGTGGCCTTGCCTTTAAATTAATCACAACCAAGAACAATCTTTGTGCCAAGTGTGCAAAATAGTTCTCTTGAAAGAAACCCATTTAGGAATGACTCTAAATATAAACTGGGTGTTGTAACTTAGTATAGAACTTCCTAGACTATGAAATCCTCATTTCTGAAGTATTTTTCCCCCTGTTTGAATGTCACCTGGTCACAAAGCGATGATGTTTATACAGCCCTGTGCAGAGGGTGTGTGCTGGTTGGAGGGTCTTGCACAGCCATTTGTTGGCGGTGGCACCTCTGGGCTATATGTAGTGGTGGCAGAGCAATGACATACGAGTTCTAGTTGATGCTTCTTTGGTGGGCTGAAGGCCAGCATTGTGGAAACCTTTTGAATGAACCATGGAAAGATTCTAAGTAACAAATTTAGCTAGCAGGTCAGTCAGTTAAGTAAAACATGGATCATTGAGACAATTGGTCAATATATATTAAAACATTAAAAAACACATACAATTTAACATAACAATTCCCTTCTAGGAACATTTCCCAAGAAACTATTGTTTTGGATAATCAAAGCATCATTATTTTTTCTTCTTTTTCTTCTATTTTTTACTATTTTTTTCTCCATTATCATTTATCCCCCCATCCCCTCTTCCACCTCCACCCACCCGTAATCACCACACTGTGTCTGTGTCCACGTGTTATTTCTCTTTTTTCTTTTTTGCTCAATCCCTCCACTCCTCAAAGCATTATTTATGTAACCTGAAGACCAGTTACATACAGTTTAGTTGCTAAAATAAGTAGAAGAAACATCAGTTGCCTCCCGATTGATGTTGCCTTCCACACGCCCCTAACCAGGGACCTGGCCTGCAACCCAGGCATGTGCCTAACCCAAAACACTAATTCAAAAGAACGTAAGCAACTCTATGTTCATTGCAGTTATTCATCATCATCCAAGTATGGAAGCAGTCCAACTTTCCATCAGTAGATGAGTGCATAAAACAACTATGGCCATTTACACAATGGAGTACTGCTCAGCCATAAAAAAGAAAACAAGTTTTACCTTTTGTAACAGTATGGATGGACCTGGAGAATATTTTGCTAAGTGAAATAAGCCAGTCAGAGAAAGACAAATACCAAATGATTTCAGTCATGTGTGAAATCTGATGAACAAACTGAACTAACAAGCAAAATAGAGACAGACTGACTCATAGATAGAGAGCAGGATGATAGCTATGTGGTAGGGGAGGTTAAGGGGTGGAGCAGTCAAGCAAAAAGGAAGGTCATGGACAACAGCATGGTGATTGCAGAGCGGAGGGAGTATAAGGGGGCTAAATGGTAATGAAAAATACAATAAAAATGCAAAAACCAAAAAAAAAACTAGAAGAATACTTAATGATGTGAAAAATGCTTATAGTATATTATTGAGTTGGTAAAACTATGTTCTGTGGGATCCTAATATTACAAAAACTAAAATCATTATATATATATTTATATAGGCATAGAATGAAGATTGAAATGCACACAAAAATGTTACTATTTATTTTTTTAGGTGATTAGATAATAGATGACTTTAGTTTTCTCTGCATTTTTATTTATTTATTTTTCTTTTTTTAAAGAAGATTTTATTTATTTAGTTTTTAAAGAGAGGGTAAAGGACAGAGAAAGAGAGAGAGAAACATCAATGTGTGGTTGTCTTTCATGCACGCCCCCCCGCCCCCCGCCCCGTCCCGCCCCCCGAGGACCTGGCCCACAACCCAGGCATGTGCTCTGGGTGGGAATCAAACCAGTGACTCTTTGGTTCACAGGCTGGCACTCAATTCACTAAACCACACCAGTCAGGGCTAGTTTTTTCTTCTTTTTGAAAACAGGGAAGTAGTGTGTTACTTATCAATTAGAAAACATCTCACAATCTATTTATATTTTAATACCTGGTTTTGAAACTTAGGCTTGTTATTTAGAAACACTGATTATGGCCATTTGTTTGCTAAAATGGTGTGTGCATGCATGTGTGTGTGGACAGGAGGACAGAAGGGAGCTCAGAAGAGTTACTCAGTTTTATCTATCTCCAAAGGAAAGTCAGATGATTAAGAAAAAAACCTTGGTTGCTTGATTACGCAACCTGATGATCAGTGAAGCTTTGGTTAAGTGTTTGTCAGAAAATTTCTAATCTAGTGTTTCTAATGAGGGCCATCAAACTGTGTATAGGCCAACATATTTGAAGGCACTGTCCTTTGTGTTTAGAGGGCTTGTCCCATTTAGATCATATGTAGTCTGTTTTCTTGTTAACATGAAAGCAAAGTGATGTATGGG
Source organism: Tonatia bakeri (assembly GCA_004024845.1). Classification (NCBI taxonomy): domain Eukaryota; kingdom Metazoa; phylum Chordata; class Mammalia; order Chiroptera; family Phyllostomidae; genus Tonatia; species Tonatia bakeri. The sequence goes on along the minus strand of PVIA01011006.1, from coordinate 10,804 downwards.
ATACTTTAGAATCTGTTGATGCTTTTATTTTAATTTTAATTTCATAAAGTATATTTTATTGATTATGCTATTACCATTTCCCCAATTTTTCCCTCTTTATCCCCCTTCCACCCTGCACCCCAACCCTCCAGCATTTCCCCTGCTTAGTTCATGTCCATGGATTGTATTTATAAGTTCTTTGAATTCTGTTTGCTATACCATTTTTGACACTCCCTGTCTATTTTATGCCTAGTAATTATGCCTCTTCTTCCCTGTAGCTTTTCCCCCCATTCCTCCCCTGCCACTGAAAACCCTCCATGTGATGTCCATTTCTCTGATTCTGTTCCTGTTCTAGTTGTTTGCTTACTTTTTGTTTTCATAGTTTTTCTTTTCTTTTAGGTTCATTTGTTGATAGTTGTGAGTTTGTTGTCATTTTACTGTTCATAGTTTTTAATGTTCTTCAATTTCTTAGATAAGTCCCTTTAACATTTCATATAATAATCACTTGGTGATGATAAACTCCTTTAACTTGACCCTATCTGGGAAGCACTTTATCTGCCCTTCCATTCTAAATGATAGCTTTGTTGGATAGTGTAATCATGGATGTAGGTCCTTGCCTTTCATGACTTGTAACACTTCTTTCTAGCCCCTTCTTGCCTGCAAGGTTTCTTTTGAGAAAGCAGCTGATAGCCTTATGGGAACGCCTTTGTAGATAACCTTTTCCTTTCCTCTTGCTGCTTTTAAGATTCTGTCCTTATCTTTAATCTTGGGTAACTGAATGATGATGTGCCTTGCTGTGTTCTTTGGGACTCTGGGCTTCCTGGACTTCCTGGAAGTCTATTTCCTTTGCCAGAATGGGGAAGTTTTCCTTCATTATTTGTTCAAATAAGTTTTCAATTTCTTGCTATTTTTCTTCTCCTTCTGGCACCCCTATAATTTGGATATTGGAATGTTTAAAGTTGTTCCAGAGGTTCCTAAGCTTCTCTTCATTTTTTTGAATTCTTATTTTATCATTCTGTTCCAGTTGGATAATTATTTCTTCCTTTTGTTCCAAATCATTGATTTGAGTCCTGGTTTCTTTCCTATCACTGTTGGTTCCCTGAATATTTTGCTTTATTTCACTTTCGGTATCTTTCATTTGCTCTTTCATTTTGTGACCAAGCTCAATCAGTTCTGTGAGCATTTTGATTACCAGGGCTTTGAACTCTCCCTCAGATAGGTTGGCTATCTCCTGATTACTTAGCTCTCTTTCTGGAGTTTTGCTCTGTTCTTCCATTTGGGCCCTATTTCTTTGTCTCAGCGAACCTGTTAAGTTGCAAGGGGGTGGGGCCTTGGGTATTCACTGGGGCAGGTCCACCCTCCTTTCTGAGCTGTAGCACTGCCTGTAGGGAGGGGTCAGAGAGGGAACAATGCAGCTCCCCTGCTGGCTCTAGGCCCACTTTCCAATGGACTCTTGTGTGAGACTGAGAGTTTCTCCCACCACAGCAATACCCACTGTAGTCCACAGTGAGCTGTGAGTCTCAGTTTCCCATTCATCCAGCCTCAACGCATGTTCTCTTAGCCAGCCTTGCTATGGGTTCTCTCTGTGTTCCCATCTCACAGATCTGGTTCATCTTGTTGACTGTTTCTTTAATTCCTTGGTTGTCAGAGTTCCATGCAGTTTGATTTTCTGGCACTTATGCTTGTTTATTGTTTTTAGATTGGTTGTTATCCTCCTTTTGGTTGTGTGAGGAAGCGAAGTGCCTCTATCTTGGTTGGAACTTTGTTGCTGTTTTAATTTGGCTCCTTTACCACCTTGACTGATCCTTTTGGATTTGTTGTTCCTTCTTTTAATGTGATGTTATGCACTACAAAGATTCTTGTTTATTTTATGAATGTTGAACATTATTAAAATCACATTCTAATTAGACAGCAAATGCTCAATTAAACAATTCTGACAGGGTCTCAAACTTTTGGCGATTTTACTTAGTAATTTCTTCAAACATATTCATCTGCCTTTAAAATAAGTTTTGAGTTTTGTGAAATGAAGGCATTTACCATGATATTATTCTTTTAAATTGGAATTATATCAATCAATGTGTGTCTTTAGCATGCTGAATTTTATGAAGCATCTGCATCAGGTGCCAGACCTTTAGGTGGACACCCCTTCATTGATCACAGCCTGAGAAGGAGCAGAGGGTAGATGGAATCATGACTTAATAAATGGCAAATCTTGTGGCAAACTTGTGACCTTCTAGTCTCAACCTTGCAAAGGCTATTGGTGACAACTGTGGCTAAATTGATGTTACTCCCCTGAGGCTTGGCACTCTGGCTCTAAACTCATATTGAGTTGAAAATGTTAAATGCCTTGCTTCCAGTAGTCTTTCTTATTTTTTAAATTAATAAGTAACCTGAGATCCTCGCCCCCCCGCCCCGCCCCGTCCCGTGACTGCTTGCTTTGTGCTTCCTTCCTTCCTTCCTTCCTTTTGAATACGTATGAGATTTTGGCCTTTGGCATGTTTTGGTGCAGACTATGTTGATTAGGAATTATAACAGATGATGTGAATCTTCTTCCTGCTGGAAATCAGGATTCAAAAGAGTTTTACTGCTGAGAAAAATCTGAAGTTCATGATGCAATGTATTGTGTAGCCAGTGAATCTGGTTGAATCAAATTACTCAGAATCATGGCTATAGCCTATAATACAGTAAGTATTGCTCAAACTGGCCTTAGCTTCCATTTTCTTCCATTAAAATACCATCCAAAATTGGAAGTACCACAGTGAAATGCATTTAAGGTAGCTATTTTGATGGAAAATGGCACCTTTAGCTGCATCTTTTTTTTTTTTTTTCAGTACTGGCTTATAGGGTTCAGTAACTGAAGCTGTTTTCTATTTTTTGCTTTCTTTCTTTTTCTATTCTATTCTTTTTTTTTTTTTTTTTTTTTTTTTTTTTTTTTTTTTTTTTTTTTTTTTTTTTTTTTTTTTTTTTTTTTTTTTTACTAAGTTGTGTTCATGTGTGGAAGCACAGGTTGCAAATGGAAAAACCATAGGGAAATAACCTAGACTATACAGATTTCCCTATGTTGTTTAGAGCAGGAAAGTGTGTTATTAAAAAAGTCGATTTTTACAATAATCTACTCAGTTTTAATCTCTTTTGCTAGGTCCTGCAATGTTTAGGGGTAAGAAAAAGACAAGATGCTTATCTAGAAAATATAGTTTTGAGTTTTACTTGATGTTGTATAAAGTAGAAGAATAGAGGCCATTGAAATTTTAAAAAGTAAGGTAACAAAGATGACTGATTATATTTTAATGACAAGTAGAGATGATACACTGATTACAATCTAAATTTTAAAATAAGTTTATATTAAGATGCCTAAAATTTATTTGACAGGCTGATTAACCTAGCCTAAGAATCAGGCACTATTCTAAGTACTTTAAGCCTCATAACAACACTATGAATATTGATACTATAAGTATAATCAGCTACCCCATTTTACAGATTATACTGTTTTATAAAAGGGAAATCTGGGCTTCAGAGTTTTCTAAATTGAAGCCAGGACATAGAAAAATTGTCAAATAAAAATGTCGAAGCATTATAACTTTTTAATTTTTAATTTTGCATGTTCAAAACCCATTTTTTTTTCTGAATAGAGGAGTCAATTATAGTGCATTTAGTCTCTGCTATTTTTGTTTTTCTTTGAATTATCGTATGTCATAAATAAAGCTCAAACATTATTTCTCTTCTTCCTTTAGCTTAAAGTTTGGCTCTAGATGAAATAGACTCTACTGTGCTGACCCTGGCTTTTAAAAACTCTGTTGTATAAGCTATAAATGGTTTCTTAACATGCCCCTCACACCTCATATATCTTTGTCCACAAGGACCTTAGAATAACAAAATGTACATCCAAGGCTTTGCCATACACAGTGAAAATGAAAAGAGGAGAGGGGAATTCATTTCACTATCAGGGTGGCTTAAGCAAGGGAGAGGAAGAGGTAAAAGGATGAATGAATTTTATTGGTCTTTAAAAGAATTGGTGTGCTTCTTTTTCTGGTCTCAAGGATTCGAGCTGTGAATGAAGATGTATCTAAATGTGAAGTAGTGTTTAAAGGATTCTTTTCTTGTATGCGCCTTTGTCCTCCTTGCTCTTATTTCAGATAACCCCTTTCTTGTGTTTCCTCTCAATTTGGTAAGGGAAAAAAGGAAACAAATTCCTTCTCCTGAGATATTACCAAGGGGCACAGGTAAGGAGAAGGGACAACCAGGAAATAATAGGGAACAAATGGATAGTGGAGAGCAATTAGCACAGTATATTCATCCTGGAAAATGTTTGTCTCAGGCCACAGTGGGATCAATTTTAGAGCTATAGTTTGTAGTCTGTGTGTATGAGAGATAAAACAACTTGCCTGAACACTTGCTTATGACTAAATTTCAAATCTCTGTCTGGTTCCAATTCCACACAAAATATGTGAGCTTAGTCTTTATTGATATCCTGCTTCAGTGTATCTCAGTGGTGTATTGGGCTACAGAGGAAAACAGAATTCCAAAGGATGCTAGCTTTTAAAATATATCTTGGTACAAGAGATCCTTGACACATCTGTCCTGGTCTCTCAGATTCTATTAATGAGAACCTTGGCAAATTGATTAGAGTTACTGGTACTTGTGTAAGGTCTGGGGATATAACTCTGAGCTCATGAGATGCTGAAAAATTTTAAACCCTAGTTCCCAGGTGTCCCTTTTAGCATCCACAGCAGCAATAAAAAACAAACCAGCAACTGTAGTATGTAGTATACTCAGAAAAAATAAATCTCAGTAAAATATAATTCTGTGGAGTGCTGCCCATTTGTCTTTATACCCTCTGCTTCCTCCTCCTGCCCTACCCGTACCCCAAGTCCTGACTACGGTCTGGTAAGACCAACCCAGTTAGGGCCTGGAATGGGTTTTTATTCTGGATTTTAATGAAAATACAGAAGGCTATGTTTAGAATTAAAAAAAAAAACAATAACATGAGAAAAATATACATTTATTATGTATGTATACATCTATACACAAATCTTAGGCTCAGTGAAGAGAGTTATCATAGTATAGGGTTCACTGTTGAATACTTAATTCCTAGTATAGTATCTGAAACCAGAATCACAATGTGTTTGTTAAATAAGTGAAAGAAATAGTGAAGTATAAGACAAGTTTCTTTGAGCATACTGATGATAACCTTTACTTAGGACCACTAAGAAAATAGTTCTGAATATTCTGTTCCTTTGGGATTTCTCTTTCCTTCTCCTCTCTTATCAATTTTTCTTCCTATTCTTTGAAACATTCTCTCTCCATCCTTTCTTACCTTTCTTTCTTCTTTCTTTTGTCCCAGGGATGAACTACTACATTTCTCATGCCATCAGTTCTGAATTGTCAACTTCTCGCTTTAGGACCCCAATCAGAATCACAGATATGTCACAGTGTTTGCCCAATATTTGCTCAAAGCATAGCCTATCAGCAATGAGCCTCTATCACTTGATATTTAGATATGGTTTGCATTTTTGTAACATATTATTCAAAATGCTGGTGCCTCACTTGATTAGTTCACTCTGTTGAGTCTTCATTATGCAGTTTACTGATAGCTTCTTCTTCTTCTTTTTTTTTTTTTGATAGCTTCTTTTGTAGCACCATTAAGAATCTTCATACCTGGAGAGAGAGGAAGATGGTTGCGTGGTAAGAGGGAGTAGATTCCACTCCCCCTTACACATGGGAGAAAAACTAACTGATCTTCAGAGGAACAGAGCAAAAAGTCAACAATATCACAACATTTATGAAAATAGGAGATCAAAAATTATAGAGGACATTGAAAAACCAGATGGTACGGAGAGTGCTTCAGGATAATAAGGGCCCAGGGATCAGCACAGGGAACAGGGAGGTTGCAGCCCCAGGCCTGGTGCTCCTGGGTCTGCCTCAGGGCACTCAGGAGAGAGCTGGGTCAATTGCTCCCTCCCCGGCCAAACAAGGATTGAGCAGCACCAGGGGAGGCCTGGTTGCTTGAAAGCACAGAGAGGGGAGTGAGGACTGAGAGACAATCACACAGGGACTGTGAGCACCCACGCATAGCCCTGGGAAGAGTGAGTGCCCTAGCCTGTGCGAGCAAGGGCGGCCTGGCCATGCACCCATGCCCCCATCCCGGAGAGAGTGTGGTTTTGTGGAAGACCCAGACCCTACAGCCCTGAACACGGAAAAGCCATGGGTGCTCCTCAGGATTCCCGGTGTGTTGGGGACTGCCCTGCCTGGTCTGAGGAAGCTGTGACCACTTGTGACTTAGGCTGAGTGAGAGACCTCCAGATCAGGAGCCACTAAGGAGACAAAACTTATTCCCCTGGCATGAACGCTACCTGTTTGGTGCTTGGCCTTTAATGCTTGATCAGTTAACCAATGACAGGTAACAATTCTCTAGGATAGAGAATGGACCTAGACAGGTGCTGATCATGTAAAGGCCTCTGGAATGAGACTCACGAGGCTGTGGAAGTGAAGGGGCTGTGGAAAGAAAGGGGTGATCGACATCAACCCCTGCCCCCTCTAAGCCTGAGTCTTTGTACTTAGATGTGAGAAATCTAAGTCTCCTGGCTGCCTCTGTTTCCTGCCCTTCTCAGGGCTAAGCAAATAGCCAAGGGGCAGCTCAGACCGGAGACGGCGGACCCCCGGGGTAATCAGGCCTGGGACATAGAATATGTAAGATCCTGTGAGATCTGTTTGCTGGAGGATGTTATTAACTTGGAATTTGAAGGCACAGACAGGAAACCAAAACTAGCCCTTTGAACCATGTAGTCCTTTCATATGATAAAACTCCAATCTCTGCCTGGAATCACAGCAGGAATTCTCTTAGCATCTTTGTAAGTTACCTGTGCCCTTTGATCCTTTCTGCCAGACTGTGAATCCACAAACTGAGTCTACTTTCTCAATAAAAAGTGGGTGGCTATGTTCTCTATATCCCCACAGAATCATGGAAGAATTCTGTGTATTACGCGTGTTTAATGAACATCCGCAGCTGAGATGAATACCACGGATGGCCGGGACGGTATTCTCTCACACCGGTGCCCATGGCTGAGAACTTGGGGGAGGTGTGCGCCCCTCTGGATCCCCAGAGCTCACACCCCTGAGTCTGGAAAGGGCATGAGTGCTCTGTGGGATCCCCAGTGCCCGGGCCAGGAACTTGGGGGAAGTGCGTGCCCCCTCGGGATCCCTGGAGTTCACACCATGAACCCGGAAAAGGTGCAGATACTCTGCGGGATCCTGGAGCCAACAGCAGTGAGCTCCAGAGAGCGTGCTTGGGAGTGCCCAGGCCCACACACAGAGCCCTGCAGAGAGGCACCAGCCTGCCTCTGGGGAGAATGTGTGGCTAGTCCTGGGGACAGTACGCGAGAGACTGACTGAATTCTGACCAAGAAGGGAGAAAAATGATTCTAATTGCCCCTCAGCCTGCTGAAGACAGCAAGACCAGAAAAACTGGTTTGGCCAGTTAGAAACCAACAAGAGGGGTTTTTTTTTTTGTTTGACTGTTTAATTTTTTTTAAGTAACTTTTTATTTTCTAATTCTTATTATTTTTATATCTCTCAATTCCTTATGCTTTTCTTTCTTTCACTATAGTGTTATTCCTTCTCCCTTTCTAAATTAATCTCTTCTTCATTCCATCTTCTGCTTCTTTTCTTTCTTTTTTTTGAACCTGCAAGTTATTGCATATTTGTATTATCGTTTTTCATTATTCTTACATTTTTTATTTTAATAGTATTTTGGTACTCCTCCTCTTTCTGTATAGTCTTCTTTGCTTGGTTGGTTATATTGTATCATTTGATAAGTTTCCCCTGTTATCACATTCATAGTGTATTGCTTATTTACTGTCCTTCATTTGTGTTCCATTAGTACACTACTCAAGGTTTTATACTCCCTATTCTTCTTATCTAGATCTCATAGATTCTGTCATATGATTGTTGCTCTAATATTACTGGAAATAAGAGCTATTCCATGCAATTGTAAATACTACACAACACCCCTTCCAGATCTTAGCCCATTTCACTCTTTACTGAACTCTATTACTGTAGTGGTTAACTCTATTCTCTCACATAGTATACCTATTTACTATTCTTCACTCTCACCTTACCTCAGAATCTGACCTCCCACACCCTCACTGCTTTCTAGATCCAACTTATAATCCTTGTCTCCCCAACAAGAGTCTTATCTTCCTTCCATCCTTTCTAAAAAGTGGCTAGTGGGGTGAAAGATCATGGTTAACACTATACATAGCCAAAGGATTTCCTATCTATTTTCTACTGGCTGCTACTGTAAATATCACAGAATACTCTTTTGCTGTCTTAAACCATTTTGCTTTTTCCCTCTAACTGATCACAAAAAAGAGTAGGGGGAAGCTGTGAACACCAGGATACTCGAAGGAGAGTGCACCACTGAATCTCACAGGTATTCTACCACAGAAGTCCACACCATAAACACAAGGAACCAGAACAAATCAATTTGAGAAACAGAGGCAAACAAGAAGAGTCTCATGAACAACAAGAAGACAAAGAAACAAACCCCAAATGAAGGGAAAGGAAGAAGCCTCAGAAAGAATGCTAAGTGAAATAGAGGCAACTCAACTCTCAGATACTGAGTTCAAAGAAATGATTAACAGGAAGTTCAATGAGCTCACAATGAGCTACCAGAAATTACAGGGAAACTACAATGAACTGACTGCAAACTATATCAACATGAAAAAGGAAATGGAAACTATCAACGAGGGCCAAGAGGAAATGAACACAATTTCTGAACTGAAGAACAGAGTAGAAGGAATGAAAAACAGGATTGATGAGGCAGAAGATCGGATCACTGAATTGGAGGACAAAGTAGAAAAAAACACCCAGAAGAGCAAGAAAACAAAAAGACACAAAGAAAGAATGAGAGGGATTAAGAGAAATGCAAGATAATATGAAATGTAATGATATCCATATAATAGGGATACCAGAAGGAGAAGAAGAAAAGCAAGGGATAGAAAACATACTTGAAAAAGTAATGATGGAAAACTTCCCTAATTGGATGAGAGAAAAAGTCACACAAATCCAGGAAACACAGAGAGTCCCAATCAAGAGGAACCCAAAGAGGCCGACTTCAAGACACCTCATAACTAAAATGGCAAAATTCCAAGACAAAGAGAGAATATTAAAGGCATCAAGGTAGAAACAGGAAGTAACATAGAAGGGAGCCCCGATTAGGCTAGCAGCTGACTTCTCAATGGAAACCCTGCAAGGCAGAAGAGAATGGCAAGAAATATTGCAACTAATGAGAACCAGAGGTCTGCAACCAAGGCTACTTTACCCAGCAAGGCTCTCAATCAAGATAGAAGGCCAAATAAGAAGCTTCCCAGACAAAAAAAAGTCCAAAAGAATACACCTCCACCAAACCAGCACTGCAAGAGATACTAAAGGGATTGCATTAGGGAAAGGAAGGAAAAGAGAGAGAGAGAGAGGAACACAGGTATGAAAATGGCAATGAATAAGTACCTATCAATAATAACCTTAAATGTAAATGGATTAAATGCTCCAATCAAAAGACATAGAATAGCATAATGGATAAGAAAGCATGACCCACACAGATGCTGCCTACAAGAGACCCACCTCAGCATAAAAGACCTACACAGGCTGAAAGTGAAGGGCTGGAAACAAATTCTCCAAGCAAATGGACAGGAAAAAAACCTGGGGTAGCAATACTCATATCAGACAAAATAGACTTTCAAGAAAGGTCCATAAAGTGAGACCCAGAAGGTCACTTCATAATACTCAAGGGAAGAATCCACCAAGAACACATAAACATTGTAAACATATATGCACCCAACATAGGAGGACCTAAATACATAAAGAAAATCTTAGAGTACTTCGAGAAAGATATTGACAGCAACACAATTATAGGGGGGATTTTAACACTCCACTGTCAAAAATGGACAGATCTTCCAAACAAAATATCAACAAAGATATTGTGGCATTGATAATACCCTAGAGGAAATGGACTTAACTGATGTGTATAGACTTCTCCATCCCAAAGAAGCTAAATACACATTCTTTTCAAATGCACATGGAACATTTTCAAAGATAGACCACATGATAGGACACAAAACAAGCCTCAACAAATTCAAGAAAATTGAAATCATACCAAGCATTTTCTCGGATCACAAGGGACTGAAACTAGAAACCAACCCCAAGGAAAAAAAACCAAAACACTCAAAATCATGGAGATTAAATAGCATGCTATTAAACAATGGATAGGTCAAGAATGAAATTAGGGAAGAAATAAAAAATTTATGGAAACAAATGAAAATGAACTCACAACAACCCAAAACTTATGGGACACAGTGAAGACAGTATTGAGAGGGAAGTTCATAGTGATACAGGCATACCTAAAAGAGATAGAAACATTTCAAACAAACAACCTAACCTTATGCCTACAAGAACTTGAGGAACAACGACAAAGACAGCCCAGAGCAAGTAAAAGGAAGGAAATAACCAAGATCAGAGCAGAATTAAATGACATAGAGACTGAAAGCACAATTCTAAGGATCAATGAATCCAGGAGCTGGTTCTTTGAAAAGATAAACAAAATTGACAAGCCTTTAAGCAGACTCATCAAGAAAAAAAAGAGAGAAGACCCAAATAAACACAATCAGAAATGAAAGAGGAGAGATTACAACTGACACCACAGAAATACAAAGGATTGTAAGAAATTACTATGAAGAACTATATGCCAATAAATTTGAAAACCAAGGTGAAATGGACAAATTTCTAGAAAAATATAATCTTCAAAAACTCAATGAAGAATCAGAAAGCCTGA